>JZKD02S0178036.1:602218-617629 GCA_000966675.3 Picea glauca
GACTTCTTCAACTCTCCTTCCAGTACAAACATAAGTACATAAACCCGAAACATGTGGGTACATAAGATTTGAATATGAAAAAGATATATGGATGTAACAAGTGAACATCATATCCATTTTTTACATCCTCCTGGTGACATTGTGCAACAACAAGAATGCCTTTACACGAATTGCATTCACATGCAACTTGCATCATACAAGTTGTGATAAACTGCTGCAACTTGTCATACTCTTGACATAAATGCACACATAAGGCTGAAAAGTGCATTTACAACAGAAAATGCAAGCCTTACTTGCTCAAGAAATCCAACCATTTCTTACCAAGCCAACTCAACGGTGACTTTTGTTTGCTGAAATTCGTCTTCTTGTGAATCGTCTTGACACACATCGATGATGGAATCTCCTCTTCCATTCTTGCCAAACTCTTTATCCAACTGCTTCTTATGTTGTGGATGAGTGGTTGGATGCAATGTCCAACATTGGCCAATGAGATGACCCCTCTTCTGACAATGAGTGCAAATCTTTTGCATCCTCTTTTCATGTTGTCTTTGCTTGTAAAGTTTCCTGAAAGTGGTTAATCTTTTCCAACATTTTGAAACATGATGGTTATATAAACCACAATATGTACATGGATTCTTTCTTACATTTTTACATACAAATTTATCATGCTTAACATAATCAAAATCAATTGAATGACAAGCGGAATTATACCTTGAACATTCACCTTTATCGCCTCTTTGAGAAGGTGAATTGGAAGAGTTAGAAGCTCTCCTTTGAAGACCAACAACAGTGTTCTTGTCCTCATCACTGTCACAACTCTTTTGTTTCACACATTTGCATTCATCTTGAATACAAGCCTTGCATGATGGAGGGATTGAACTTTCAACAAAAGTTCTTGAACTTTCACCTTTATAGCCTTCTTGAGGAGGTGACCTTGAAACAAAATTTGTTCTTGGAACTTCTTCCCTTGTCTCCTCGACTTTGGAATTTGCTCCATCTATTCGTTCATATCCAAGACCACAATACTTGGGTCTCTCTTCAACAACAATAGGCTCAACAATGCCTTGTGCATGCTTTCCCAAACCTCTACCTTCATAGCCCATTTTTAACAATAATTTGGACCCTATTCCTCTTGTGTGATTTTCAAAACCACCAAAACATTCATCTTGAGAGGAATTAGAAGATAAACTAACATTGCATACCTTATTTTCATCCATGTACTTGGTAAGGGTTTCCTTTGTCTCATGGAGTTGAGTCTCCATCTCATGCAACTTTTCAAGAAGCTGGTCTTTCTCCTTCTTCATGGAAATCAACTGCTCTTCAAGGGCAATGCTCTCATTTCTCTCTTCACACATCTCTTTCATCAAATCTCTCATGGTTGGAATCTCCTTCAACATCTCTTTGTCAAAGAACTTGGATTTTGAAGATGAATGATAACTACCAATGTTTGAAGCTTCCTCCATCCTTGCAAGATATCAAACTTCAACACAAAACTTGCACAAATACCAACAACTAAATCTTAAGCTATCAATGGAAAACACATGAGCAAAACAAACTATTCTCTGATACCACCTGATCTGAAAATAGAAGGCTGACTTGTTATGCTATGCAAGCACCCTCTACTTCATTAAAATAAACTTTACAGGACATTGCTTCATGTGTTAAAATATGAAAGATAGTTTATGTGCCAAATTTATGTATCTTCTTGTAAATGCTTATGTGTGAGGATATTTTCTTTTAAATGGTTAAATATGTACTTTCAATAAATACACAGCAACATAACTTGCATCAAATAAACCATCAAACTCACAACAAGAACAATATGATAAAGGATTTCACCCCTCTCCGGGCTACATCTCCTTGAGCCTCCATCAATGGACTTGGCTCTCTGGGATTAATTTGTCAAAAGTTCTTTTACAAGATTCTTCTCAACTCCAATGGAAAAACAGACTATACCATTTGGATCAGAACACATAAAAACCCCAAAAATGACTAATAGAACTCTGAAAACGGATCATGGCTCATCCGGGCATGACCTCTTCTACATGTGGCCAAAAGCTTCATTGAACTTATCTTTGGAAAAAACACCTGTAAAAGTCCTCAAAATCCTCTGAAACCTGTCCCAATGTGTTCAGGGCATAAAAATTATCCAAAAATGATTATTCAATCACAGAAAACAAACATAGGCTCACCAAAACATGTCCTCAATCAATGAGGGCTTCAAGCTCCCTCGAGCTTCCCGAAACTTCAATGGTTAAAAAACTGAAAAATGAGTCTTCAAATGGTCTTGATAATAGTGCCAATGGATTCAGGACGTCCAAAAACCCCTAGTTGGGCTTTTACGGCACCTCAATCGGCCAAAAAATGAAGAAGATAGGCCTCCTGCCATTTTCTTCCTCCAAGCTTGTTGTCTCTGGTTCGCCAAAACGCACCTCTGTGTGGTTGAACCTAGAACACGCTCCAAAATGCATGTTTAAACCCATCACCACATAACTGGCTAAGTTGTCGAATGGTTAGGCCTGCCCAGCCCCTAATCGCCAGGACCATGGGCATATGTGATCGCCCATACGACCTCGGGCTAGCACAAAAGAGCTCGGTTCCAAGATTGAACCTGAGCGTGACAAGTGGCGGTGTCTGGTTTATATAACCGTTTTAAAAACCAAAATGTAAACCAATTCCCACGCGTGCTCCATATGAGGTCACATGACAACACATATAAAATCGGGGGCTAACATTTGTAATTAAAACCCGCACCTCCGTGCACATATCGGGTCACATGGATAACAATGCAACCACGGGCTAACTCCATTTAAATATATGCGCGCCACTCTATTTACACAATGTTCATATAATAATATAATACAACCATGGCTACCGTGTGCGCCAAACCACGTTTATACAATGATCATATGTAATACACAATACAACTGCGAGCCGGGGCTAAGCCCCAGCGCGACCCCCAACCATATTAAACATTACACAAATTTAAATATAATAAAACCAATTTATGTAATAAGAACCAATGCATGGCGCGCCAGTTGGGAAGCCATTGCCAAAATGCTCAATCTATGGTGGAGGTTCGGGGTTCGAGTCCAGTGGACTCCATAAAATTTTGATCAAACAACCAATACAATGGTGCCACGTGGCAGCCCACGACTGGGCCACGTGGCACCTCATAATTTGCCCAAACCATGCCACGTGTCACAACACGATTCATCCAACTGTCAGCCAATCTGAAATTGCCAACTCAGCTCTACCACGTCACCTCTGCCACATCAGCGTATGATCATGCCACGTCAGCCTGTATGGACTATACGGACTGTACGGACTGTACAATCAGCGCAATTTTTTTTTACCTGTTTGGCGATTCGAACAGATCATGATATCTCTCGCTCCCGATGTCTGTTTGAGATGAAACGAGTTGCATTGGGTTCCTGACGATGAGGGCTACGCTCTCGTTCATTTTGAAGGCAATTCCAAGAAATTTGATTTTTGAGCTAAATTTTGACCCCTGGTCCAGATTTTGATCACTCACACTCTTCCTGGTAGAAAGAGTGTCTTGAACTAACTCAGTAGACTTCTTCTTCTTAGCACTGGTAGGCTTCTTCAGTTTAGTTGTGCTCTCCTTAGCTACTAGTTTTTCATCTTCAATGGTAGACTCAACCAACACCTGTAAATTCTTTTGGGTTAGTTCATCTTGGAAATGCTTCAGTTCTGCCTTTAGCTTCCTATTCTGAGCCTGGAAAACCCTATTCAGTCTATAAAGATTCTTCAGCTGTTTATGAAGAGGCAGAGCCTTTCTCACTATGAACCTTGCCAAGTCCAGGGTATGGTTGTAGCCAGTCATGAGGTCATTCATCTGAGCCAAATGGACCATGTCTTCTTCTTTGAGATGAGTTATTTCTCTCCTTCCATCCCTAAGATTCTTAATAAGTCTTTTGCAGGTCTAGCTGCCAAGGGGGTTGGGGACATGTTCAGTCTCAGCAGGCTTATTCTCGTCCTTTTCTTCCATTTATACAGGAGTTTCCTTGCATTTTTCATCAGTCTTGTCAAAACCTTTTCCTTTATGCTTCTTCTCTTGCACAACAGCCTTTTCTTTATTTTTCATAGGTTTTTTACAATCCTTCACAGGGATTTCATATTCCCTCTCCAAAGGTCTTTTGGTAACTTTACCCTTGATTTTCTATACAAGGGGTTTCTTGTAAAGGTTTTCCTTTGAAATCCCCCTTAGGAATTGATGACCTGGTGAAAGGTATTTTACCTTTGATTTCAACTGTTGGAGGAGGAGAGGGAAAGAGAAGCTTCTTCCATTTTTTCGATGTCATCTTGGTAGAAGATGGGACTTCTTCTAACCCTAGTGGAGGTGGTGGTGAGAAATCTTTGTGTGGGGAAGGACAGACCTCCTCTTCAGCTTCTCTGACCTACTTATTGATCTCTGAAACAGGGGCTCTTCCCTTTCTCTTCTTGTTGATCCCTGTTTTAGTACTGGTAGGTGATGAAGAGCCTGCAATTTGTGATTGGGGGGTAGGTGTTGGGTCCAACTTAAAGTGAGAAGAGACAAAAAAATTCTCCCAGGAGATCTCTTTCTTTCCCAACTCTTCAGAGACAAGCATCCTGATAAGTCCATAGTGGAAAAGACTAGAGTCCACATCCTTGGATTTGGCTTGCACCCTATCTGCCATTTTACCTATACTTCTCAGCAGGTAATATGGAATATTCATATGAACCTTACCAGTAAAATGAAACAACCACCTTATGTGGTAATGGTACAGGGTGTTAAATCTCCCTTCACAACTAAAATATCTATGTATGATTTTCAACATTCTGTCAAATTGGTCAATCAGTTGATTCCTTGGCACACTCTTAGATAAATCATTGGCTTGGTATTCAATCTTGAAAAGATATTTAACGAAAGGTGAACTTAATACCATGGCCTTGAACCAATTTTCTCCTGAAATGGGAATCCATGTTGCAGCTGAGATGGAGGATTCAGTCACCTCAAATTCCAAATCTGCAACTCTGGTTTTGTTGCCATCAAAATTTAGTTCAAATTGTTTTGTTACTTCTGAGTGGCCTCTCTCCATGTTCTGGCAGAAAGAGAGGCATCCTTCTCTTCAAAACATTTCCCTTGCCATGGGTTCTGTGTCAAAAAGGCGCATGTCCAAAGGTTTTGTTCGAACTATCTTGCCACCTTTGTGTGATTTCTTCGACTAAGAGGTCTCAATGACTCAGAAAGAGGGTTCTTAAGAGGTCGTAAGGGATGCTATTGACCAGAAAACTTCAATTTAAGTCTCAAAAGCACAAGGATGGCCCTCCAAATTAAGAGTGCTTAGAAAATGAACTTGGCTATGAGAAATGGACTTTCAGGCTCATACAGGTTTTCAGAGTGTAGACTATGAGGAAGTAATTCTGAAATGACTCTTCGTACAGGATGAAAAGAAGCAAAGGATAATCAGAGAGGTTTCAACAACGCCTCTGCATAGCGCAACACATACACAGAGGATGGTCTATTTCAGGCCTGTGACTTTCAAAGGCTATGACTAACCACAATAATCAGACTATGGATATGAGTGAAGATGTTTACAGGAATGCAAATATGGCTCCCATACTACCCTGCAAGCTTAGCAAACCAAAACCCGAGCACAAATCTCCTATGAAAATTAATATGCGAAGGAGATTGCACAGGATACCTATGAATTCGAAAATTGTTGAGCTCCTCAGTGTGAACTTAGGATGAGATTGAGGAAACTTCGGCCCTGAAATCTCTCACAACATCGGATTTAGTGGAAAAGCGATCGTCTGATCGGAACTGTCAAACTTACGCAGCTCATAACTAATGAACTTTTCAAATTTAGAAATCGTTACCAAGGATCATAAATGAAAGATATTTTGAAATCATTTCAACTGACTTTAGGCACTGAAAACAAGGGTTAAGGTATCATTCGTGGAAATCATGACTTGGAGTGGGTGCATGATAATCGTGACAAGCGCTGCAGAAATGCCTGCTAAGTTGGCAGCGTTCTCCAAATCAAAAAATGATTGGACAGGTGAGTGGGGATGATGAGGTATGCATGCAAGGTCATGAGTGATGAGAGAGGTGTGTCACATCAGCCTGGTCATGGGAGGTATCTACCTAGGGATGAATCACGAGAGGGGACATAAAGAATAGACCATGAGATCATAAGGGTTTAAGGACCAAAAATTGAATTGTGGATCAACACATGAGATATGACTCAAAGGTTTAGCCGTCCTAAGGGGTCCTCTCATAAATAACATTTAATGGATGAGAAATTCATTTTAAAGAGAAAATAAGAATCTAAGATATTTTTCTTTTTTCTTTTTTAACAAAAACAAACTAAGAGACCCAATGCGACTTAGTGTGATAACACCTTTGATCCAGAAATGACATTCCAGTTAAGAGAAAGAGACACTACAACCCTTGAGGAAATGAAAAATGTTGCAGTTGACGTAGAAGCTAATTTGTTGGACAAAAGGTCCAAGCTAAGAGCAGAGGAAAAGGACAGAACATAAAAGAAACGGATGACATCTTCAGAAGTGAAGCTAGATGTCTTGGCCAACACTGTAAAAGAGATGATGTAGGAAATTAGCAGGAAAGAGGAACTTGTTGTTCAAAGACCTCATATCCCACTAGTTCCAAAAACAACAAAGGTCAATATTCCCAAAAACTTTGTAGCTCAACCATAGTATCAAGGACTGAAAAATGATAGTTTCATGTACTCAATTCATGATACAGTCGAAGATGAAGTTCAAAATCAGAAGATGGAGGAAGATTCTCCTGATATGATATGCATGTTCAATGGCATTTCATCCATGGATGATTCATCCAAGCTTGATTGGTACGATGACAATTATGATCACAATGCAAAAATTCTTGGGGTAAGTGGACATACTTTACCCTTATGCTTCTCTTCTTTTAAATTTTTGAAGGAAATTTCTGAACAAGTGATAAATATCAAAGAAGGTAAATCTTTTGATGAGATAGTGAAGGATGTTAGTGTTGAGAAAGAGGCTATTTTAGATCCAGGATTACAATATCCAAGTTTCTTTGATTTTCAAAGTTCAAGGGAAAATTCAGAGCCCAAAACAGAATTTGAAACACTGGAATGTAACTATGTAACATTAGATGATAATTTACTTCAAATTTTGGAGGAAAATGCAGAAAATTTTCAAGAAAATGCAAAATGCCTACCCCTATGTTTTGCCTCACTCTTGAGAAAAAAATTCCAGCAGATTGTAAACAGTAAGAAAGAGGAATTTTCTAATGCATTAGTTGAGGAGAACAAGGATGATACGGAAGTTGATCCAGAGGTACAACCACTGAATCTTTTTGAAGGCCAAATATCAGATGAAATCCTGAAGCCTGAGACAGGATATGAGCTGATTCATTTTGATTCACTTCCTTTATGTTTTAATTCATTTCAGATTTTGAGAGGGAATCTTGGTCAGATTTTGGTAGAAAGTCACAGTGTAAGCCATGAAGTATTAATAGAGCCCATGACACCCTCATCTAAAGCATTATATGACCCAATAGTTGATATTTTGGATGGTTTGTGTTCTCAAAATCATTTTCCATTTACTCGTAATGATTTCAAGGACAGGTATGATATGGATATGATCAGACAGTCAGCCCCAATGTCTTGTTCGATAGGAGTATTAGAAAAAAAACCATCAGATCAAATACAAGCATGTTTTGAGTCACTTGAAGACATAGAAATAACATGTGTGGCACCTGGTCATGAGGTTGAATTGACTAATTCAGAATGCCAAGAAATAGGCCAAGTCTATATTGATCATGTAGGTGTCTAAATGGAAAAAAATTTCATCTCAGAACAACCATACTTTTCCATCATTTATGTCGCTTTGTCGATTTATCAAGCTCCCTATGATGATGATCAGGATCACAATCATTTTCAGATACCCTTAACAAACCTATTGTTAAATCGGGTGAAAAACATTGACAGGGCCAAGGTACCAGATCCAACCTTTGACTGGTTATATTGGACATTTCATATTGATTAAGATCAAGTCTTCTCAGGTTATAATAGGATGTATGTATATAAATAAGATCATCAAGTCAACATTTTTATCAAATTTACCATATGCAAACAAGCTTGTTGGGCAAGTATGTGGTTTATTTTGTTTTTTGTTTTACTTCAAAGACTCAGTCAAGGTCAAAATGGATAATTAGCTGATTTCCAGTCACTAAGGTGCAGGACAGATCGATATACAGGTTCTGAGATCAACTCAATGGATAAGGCATTGATTTATGAATCCGGAGATTTGAGATTCTTGACATCTCCTCAAGAGCTGCCATCCCCAATTGGAGCCTATGTTAGTGTCCTATAACGATAGGATATCTGATGATTCAGATATTATTTGTGGGTTTCATGATGAAGTTTGTGGCTTGCTAGCATGTTATCTCCTCAAATAAATTTTCCAAATTTATGTCATTAGGTGATAGGATGGTCATTAGATGAAGCATATTTGAAATTATAAGTTAAAAAGTCTTTAAATTATGTTATAGACTTGTATTTTCAAGAAATTTTGAGTCTCTACTTCAAATGTAAAAAAATCTCAAAAAAAAAGGTTTCGGCAGCTAAGGACTAGTTTTCAATGCGTTGTAAGCTACCGAAATCTTTCACTTTCGTCTGCTAAAACAGTAGTTGTGGGGCACTCTAAGTTGTCGAAAGCACAGAAGACTGTAAACGGTCATCACGTCAAATTAAAGTTCTCAACCATCAAGTACGTGTTCCATGATGGTTTATTAGCTGCCGAAAAGGACTAAAGGAGATCATATTGTGATCTGGGTGATCGATGTTTGGCTATAATAATTTTTTGATGATGTTTTATTAACCGTAAACCTATCAAATCTAAGACTCTTTCCATTATTTCGGATCTTCCATAATCCAATATCCTTTTCCATTCTTTCTTTCACTTAAATGATCACATGGCCCACTCTTTCTCTTCTGATCGAGTATTGAATAACCATTATGATTTGAAACCCTTTGTTTTCCAAATGTATTTCAAAAGCTAGTTTTCCATTGAAATAGCTCCCTCAGATATCGCATTTTCTTTTGTTGAGCCTTAATTTATCCTCCATCAGTGCTTTTTGTCTCCCCAAGCCCGATTCCATTGTATTGTAGGTGTTTACATTGTTTTGTAGATGAAGAAGGGAGGAGATATGCTAAGGAAATAGCTCAATGATATAACATATCTAGAATCTTGTTCTGAGATTTGAGAGATGTTCAAAGATGTTGGATGCTACAGGTACTATGAAAAACTCCAAGTATTTCGCCAAGGAGTGGCTGAGGAATTTTCCTTAACCTTTGATGGAGCCAAGGGCAAGGTGGGAACAATTGAGATGCAGGTTGATGAGGTCATTGTTGCAGAATCAACAGAGTTACCTGGGACTAGTGAGAGATGGTTTAAAACAATCATTACCAAATACATTGAATTTGGGTCTTATCTCAAGCCTGAACACAAATTCATTATCTGGCAGAAGGATACTCCTAGGGTTTACCTTGAAGAGAAATGGAAACACTTTCTCAAGGCCATTCAAGTTTACATTACATGTGAAGGTAGATATGGTAGACTGATGCTCTACCATTTCAATCTCATGAACCATTTTACTGGTAGGTGTTCTTTGAACCTACCCTTCTACCTCCATAAGAGTTTGAAAAAAATGGCACACCAAGTTCAAGCCAATCCTAGCAAGGTGCAGGGTAGGCTTTTCCATCACAGTCTCATCAAACCCATAGTGCTTGAAAAATTGCAGAGGAGGGATAAGAGTTGGGAGCATCTTCTTTTCTGGGGTGAATTTCAACTAGAACCCCAGCCTAAGAAAAAAAAGAAGAATCTGTCCACTAAATCTTCAACACCACAGAGTAGTAAAAGGAAAAGAAGAGCCATGTCCCCAGTAATGGCAGAGGAGCTAGCCTCTTCTTCTAAGTCCAAGAGAACCAAAAAGATTCTTGATTTCAGTAAAGCTACAGAAGGGAAAGCTAGAGCCCCTGACAAAAATGTCTTGAATCTTCCTTATAGAGATTTAGAGAATGATTTAGAGTCAGTGGAAGGAGGTATTCTCGAGCAATATGCTCCTAAAGAAGCACCTTTTTCACCTAAGGTTCCAGACCTGGAGATTCCTAAAGCATCAACAAGCAAAGAAAATAATTCAGCATCAAGAAAGATCAAAAAGATTGAAAAAGAAGTCATGGAGATAAGACTGCTAGAAAGGGTGGTTAAATGCCAAAATGAGACTATAAAACATACATCATCAGAGGTATGAGACTGTTTTGAAAGGCTTGCTAAAATGCATATCAAATTGGAAAAAAGAAATCAAAGGGTGCTCGAAGAAAACAAGAATTTATACAAGATGGTTAGATGTTTGAAAACCAAATTGATGCTTAAATATGCCAAGCTCATAGCACATCCTAGCTTAGAAGATCTAGCAGAGGCTGCGAAAAACCTAAATGAAAAACCTTCAAGCTTAAAGATCTAAAATAATTCCAGTGTTTTGAAGTATTGTGAAGATTTTCTGAGGCTGTGGTTTCGACAACTTATTCGTTTTCCTCAAGGCGTTGTTAGTTGTCGAAAGCTCTGCTTTCGGCAGCTAATCCTACTATGTTTTATACCTATAAGCCACCGAAAAAACAGAAACTGGCAGAATGCTCATCTTTTTGCTCAGATCGAAGATTTTTGTTTCCATATCATTTGGAAGAGGTTCCAAATAAAAGATAAAGATTAAAGGGATACAAATCATCATCCCTTTCCAGTTTTTGAGGCAGATGCTAAGGCAAGAAGGTTAAGTGGATTTTCAATTTTTTGTCAAAAATTGCTTATTTATCAAAGAAGTATTTTGAAGTGCCTTTTCATCACTTTGAAAATTATTGAAGATGTCAAATATTTCTAAAGCTGTCGAATATTGTTGAAGATTTAGTTGTTAAAAGTTTGACTCTTGAATTAGGACTTGATCCTACATATCATACTAGTTTTGATTTTATTCTATTTTAAGTATTTCAAATCCATTTTTATAGGATCTTGAACTGTTATGTAAACGCTATAAAGCCTATGACTCTTAGGAAAAGATGGTTCGACTTGGGGGGACCTAAATGAAAGGATGGCATGGGAATGTCCCCATCCATTGTAGAAATGTTTCAAAATCTGTAAATGACTTTTATGAATGAATAAAAAGGCACTATATTTCCAAATTCTCGTGTTTTGTTTAAGTGGTGAAGTTTTCCCTGATGTAACTTGTTAATTTCCTATTTCACATGCTTTTTTTTCTATATTGTCTATGAGAAGATAATGTGCAGGATTTGTTCTTAACACCTTGTGTTGGCTCGAAACAATATTTATGTTTTCTCCCAAGTTTGAAATGTAGAATTCAGATATACTCTGTTCTACATTTGAAATGAATTTCAATCTATTCTTCTTTTCCCATTTTATAAGCTCAAAGGATCCACTAGCATGATTATCCTGCCTGATCACATTTTTTCTTAGTTATTCATTCATAAATCGTATTTAATCTTTGACTCCATTTTTCCCAATGGTCCTTTTTTATGTCTCAACCAAGCCAATTAAAAAATCCATAAACAAACCCATGTTCTGCATAACTAGCCTAATATCCTATTCCCAAACAAATCTAAATTTGACAGAGAGATCCCTCTCTGAGTCTTGGAGGGATATATCCCTGACTCAAAGAGGTTTTGTGGTTACCCCTGCAATTTCCTCCCCGACCTGGAAAATTACAGGGTGATAACAGTCCCAAGACACTTAGGCGGTGTGCACTCCCTACACATCCTTCTCCAACTTGTGGAACTTTCCTTCTAGTTCCTCCCCTTTTGCTTTCGCCTATGCAACTTTTTATGTTATCACCTATACCATCTACATTTTAGTATGTTCATTCAATAACTCTGCGCTCTTTGTATGATCTTATTCCATCCTTGTCTTTTCTACCTCCATTTCTGCAATTATTTGCACTGCTTTCTCTTGGAGTGGCTCCAATTGAGCCTGTCTTACCTGTTTATTTGTCTATGCAATATTTAGTTTCATCTATAGGTTCTTCATATCCTGCATGCCTTTCAAACTTTTGGTGATGTTAATTTCCTTCTGTCAGTGCTTCAAATATTTCATTGCAACATTGACTTGTTCTGCTTGTTGATCCAATTGTTGGACCTTCTCATCTTCCTCAAGACTAGTCCATATTTTTGTAGTCCTGTCAAGGAGTTCTATGACTTCTTTAGCTTCCCTTGCAATCATAATTGTTCGTAGTGTTTCCTATTGTCGTCTCTCGGTTGTGACCTCAGGAGGGGTTGTAGTTGTAATTTTTTCCTTTAGTTCCTTTATCTTCTTCCTATACCCCTCAATTCTTTGTGTGAGGATCTGTATCTATTCTTCAACACTGCTTTTTGTTGTCTGCGTGTTGTCTAGAATCATTTTAAAGACTTCATGTAGTTTCTTTTCTAGTTTATCCACGTGTTGCTTCTCTTCATGCTTCTCCATTTGGACTTGCGCTATTGTCAATTGTAGAATTTCCTTAACATCCTTGGAGACTTCCAGTTCTATCACATCAGCCGTAGCCTGTGAATATACCTCATATGTGAAACTGACTTGCAATATGTACAATGCTTTCATTGGTATTTTTCTAAAACCAACTCCAATTGTTCCAAGTCTTTCAAACAAATTTGCACTATTTCCTCCTTTTTCTATAGCATGTCCTGTGTAATGCTGAAATTTATACTTTTTTGCGCTATGATTTGTATTTTTTCTTCATCGTTGTGCACAGTTCTATCATCTTCCTCTGTCGATCATTGCATTGGTCCCTTTCCTTTATCTTGTGTTTTTGATGCTTGTATCCATTCTAGGACCTGTCTAACCTCCGTCAATTCCTACATAATTCTTTCCCTTTAGTTCTCGACCTCCCCATATACCTCAACCTCGTAGTATTGAACTCTATATGCTACCAAATATGCGTCATCCTCAGTAATTATGTATTACAATATGTCCTTATGTTCCTTGACTTTCTTTCCCGACCCCCATGTTTGTATGATCAACCTTTTGGATGGCTCTGCATCTATTGGGATTGTCTTCATTGGAGTTTCTTGTTCTGTCATGTCCCCCTTACTCGTTGTTCCTGCACAGGGACATTGCTCTTCTTACCTGTCTACCCATTCATATTTAGTGTGTTGTCCTTTTTCTGTGTCGTTGGATTAGGACCTGGATTCTTCTTCTGAGGTAGTTTCTTTGTTGTTGTGCTTATTCGTGTTTCTTTAGTGCCTTGAGTCGTCGTTCTTATGTCTCATGTAGATGTCTATGATGGTCCTGCTTCAATTTCCTTATCCTTGGGTATCTCTTTGATTTTACCTGGGACTTTCCATTCATCCTCCCAATCCTGATCACCCAATCTACTTATTCTGTGTTGATGTAGTATCAAAGTTGCAACCAGTCTTTGTTTGGATCCCTACATGCCTGGATCCACATATTTTGTCTTGTGGATTTGAAATTGGCTATCCCCAGGTACTGCACGACCATCTTTGTAGTTATCCTCCAGCTACTAGCTATATTCTCCTTCATTTCATTCAAGTACATTGCAAATGTGTTAGCATTCCCTCTTCTCCATTTAGGGTATGAAGTGTTTCTTAAGGTCGTATAATGCGTTGCACAACATTTTTCCACTCTGTCAAAGAAGTTTGAATAGGTAGGTCCCCCCCATTCTACTAGTGTGATCGACATTGTCAACCATGAGTAGTGGAATTTGTTCCCCAAGTCCTGTGCATCTTTGCAGTCATCGAGGAACAAATTTAGCAAGTATAGAGCCTAACTTAACATGGTTCCTTTTGCACACTGCGTTATTGCTACTATGACTCCTGCGGGGACCTCCTCCTTGGGACATTTTCGAAGGAGTTTGCATGCCATTAATTTTTTTTCCAGCCTAGTTGTTGGTTCACTGATCCTCTTAATGATTATTCCTTGTGACCCTCTATCTATCCCGTAGGTATTTTTCATTTCCTATGCTAGTGCCTTCTCCTTTGTTTTATCATCTGGGTATTTTTCAGGCTTCTCGCCATATGATGGAAGTCCTGTGATAAACACAATTAGCTCCACATCGATGGACACCATCCTATCCATCCACAAAAATTCCCCATGGAGAATTGCAAGTAATTGCTTGCCGCAGTTGTTGACATATTTCCCTCTACCAAAGTGGGGAATCTCTAGAAAATTCATTATACCTATGTTGTACAACCATGGTATCCATTTCTTTGGCTACAAAACTGATTCTCCTAGTGGCCCTGTTCCCAAGATTTTCAGGTAAACCTGTTTCACAAATTCTAGCAATTTTTCAGTGTCACACACATCATGGTATGCATATCTCAGTCTGTCTACACAACCCAACAATCTTGTGGTGGCATGCACCCCCTCCGGAATGTGTTGTAATACTATGGTTACCTCTGGCTACTTGCGCGGGGATCTATGAATCAGTTGTTTCCCTTTCTTCTTTGTTGGCGCGCTGGATGGTCCAACCTCTTGTTCCCCTTATTCCATGTCAGACTCTGACTGTCCTGTTATATCCTCAATTTGTACCTCTTCTTTCCACGTGGTACCTACCACTGGATGTGACCCCAACCCCTCAGATTTTGTTCTCTTAGTATCAATGACATTAGTTTGGTGAGATACTTTGACCCTGGGTTGTTGCCTTGGGGTTTCTAACACATAAGGTGTAACAACCAGGATTTCATTTAAGCTACCATAAATTAAAACAGAGCGGAAATTTTTGAATCTTACTAAAAATTTGCTTACTCACACATATTCATTCCCAGATTTTGATAAATAGAATAACATTTTCCAAAACAATTTGCCTAACAAATTAAATCTACATAACAGTTTGCATAATAGGTTAAATTTAGGTAAACACTTCACAATTTTGAGTTTAAATACCTGTCACTGATGCTACTATCTGTAGCAGCTTGAATCTTTGCTTGAACCTTCGCTTGAACACCCCAAAACCACCACCCTGCCGACCAGTACGCCTGGCCCTAGGACATCTATGGACGTCCTAGCCCTCCAAGCCCAAAACCCCTCAGCCCAGGTGTGCACTGTAAAATCCACTGTTCTAACTCTGTCTCAAAGCTCCCCAAAATCTCCTCTCGTAGACTGCTTGAAAAGAATCCCCCCCCAATTGAATCCTCCTCCTTGCCTTATGCCTCCATCACCGTCCCCCGAACCTTCACTCCCCACCAACCACCTTATCCATTCATTAAAACCTTATCCCTTCATTCAGTTCATATTAATTATCTTATCTTTTAATTAATGTTCCCTTTAACGTATGGGTTACGTTATCCCTCATGGGATACGTAACCCCTTTAACCTTATTTATGTTTTTATTTTATTTTC
>JZKD02S0178036.1:629975-642695 GCA_000966675.3 Picea glauca
AATTAATTAATAACTTGTAATCAATTAAGGTTATATAATAATTAATTATAATTTAGCCAATGTTTAGGTTTATTTATGAAATTATTCATAGTAATAAGAAAAGGGTCATTACATAAGGATTTTGTTCCACCGCATTTCTCAGTGGATAAATATCCATCCTTACTATCACAAGAGATTGCTCCTCCTCCTCCACCATTGTGGCTCTTAATGGTTCATTCTATGGTGGAGGAATGGCGTTGACTTCGACTAATCCATCAAGATTTCTATAAACTTGTTCTTCCCATATAGGTTCCTGCGGTGACCTGGTGTTGCTTCGGGTTTTTCTTGCTACTTTTCTCGGTGATCTAACTTTTCGTGGTTCCATCCTGTGTAAATCCTCCCACTGTTGCTGAAATCTACTTGCTAACGTCTTCAAAATATCTTGTTCGTTTATTTTCTTTGTGTTCCTTGGCTCTGCGTATGCTCAAATTCACAATGAGGGTTGTGTGGCACACTTTCTAGTTATATAAGTTATTTCATAAATTTCATAAATCTTCTCAGAGATGCTTCCTTTACTATCATAAATGCTCTAAAGCTTCTTTGGCATCTTTCCTTAAATTTCGTAAATGCTCGATTCGTGCATTATTTTTCCGATGACTGGGATTTCTTTTTTGACCATTGTCCCTTTTCTCGGTGCATTGCAAATTTCTGTGGTGATTCTTCCTCGGTGCACTATTTTTTCTTTCTGTCAGTTATATCCTGCACGCAGTATCATAGGTTATTGTCACCCTTTTTTTTTATCTGTTGCGTGCTACTTTTTCAGTTTTCTGTCATCCAACCAACTTCCTACTCCTTTTGAATTTTTCTTCTTTTTCTACTTTTTATGTCTTTTCATAATTTTTCTTTCCTAACTTCTACTATATTACACTATACATAAGGCTTCCTCACTGTGCTACAACTACTAAGAGTTAGTAGGGAAACTGTTCCTATCAAGTTTTAGTCGACTACCATTCACTAGACCCTACATTTATTTTCATGTCAAGTCCTTTAGCTACACAAATCGTCCATCTGTGACATGCTTCACTTCATATGGCCCTAGCCAATGCATTCTTAGCTTATATGGATGTTGCAAATATTTGTTTTCATAGAGGAGAACTAGATCTCCCTCCTTAAATCTCTTATTCTTTATGTCTATGTCATGTCGGGATGTGTCCCTTACTTTCTGCACCTCTTGGTGGAATCCTACTAGAATTTTGTCTTCTTCAAGTTCCATAAGTTGACTTACCCTTTCTTGTATTGCACCTCTTTCTGTCATATCTGTGATTACTGCAACGCGCAGACTAGGTACCAAAAATTCTGATGGCACCACTACTTCTTGTACATACACCAATATAAATGGTGTATTCTATGTCAACTTCTTGCATGTAGTCTTGTATTCCCATAATACTACTGGTATTTTTATATCCCAATCATCTATGTTAACATTACAAATCTTTTTCAAGGAATTCTCCAAAATCTTATTGAGAGCTTCTACTATCCCATTGGACTGAGGATGATATAGTGTACTCTTCTGGCGATAGAGTTCAAATTTCTCATTCATAGCTTGGATGGTACTATTAATAAAATTTGTTCCTTGGTCACTCATCAAAATATCGAGACATTTGAATCTTGTAATCACCTACTCAAATAAGAATTGCGATGTTGCCTATGCGCTTCAATCCTTGATTGGTGTTGCTTCTACCCATGTGGTAAAATACTCTGTCATGGTAATGATGTATCTTGCTACTGACCTTCTTGTTGGTGGATTAATAGGTCCTACAAAATATATTGTCCACTTGTCAAATACCTGAACAATTACTTGGGGCCTTAAGGGCATCTCATCCCTCTTGTTGGGTTTTCCAACTCTTTGACATACATCACAGTTATGAAAATATTCTTTTGCATCCTTATGAACTATTGGCCACCATAAAATTGCGCGCAATACCTTCTACATGGTAGCCTTTCCTCCATAGTGTCCTTTGAGTATTCCTTCCTAAGCTTCTGCTAGAACAATGGGCCTTTCATGCTCCATCACACACCTTCTCAATATGTTGTCTAATCCGAGCTTGTATAAATGAACTGCAATCAATTAATAGTCTGCAGCTCTAACTACCATATTTTTCTTCTATGTGGTACTAAAATCCTTTGGTGCAACTCCTGTGTGCAATAATTCAATGATATCAACAAAGTACTCATCTATTATCTATGCTGAAAATAACTGCACATGAGGGAATTTGTCTTGTAAATTACTAGATTCTTCTCCATTGGTTATTCTTGATAAGCAATATTTTCTTGCATCCAGTTTCCCTGGTTTAACTATTACTTAAAAATCAAACTCCTGAAACAATAATAGCCATCTACAGATCCTCCCCCCCAACACTGGCTTGTTGACTAAATATCTGAGGGCAGAATGATCTATGAACATTTTAAAGTTCTTACCCAATAAGTAGTGTCTAAATTTCTATAGTGTATACACCATGGAAAGAACTTATCTTTCTGTTGTGTTGTACCTCTGCTCTGAGTCTGATAACTTCCTTCTTGCAAAGTCTATAGGGTGATCTAGGTCACCTTCTCCTAGCTACGCCAAAATTTCACCAAGTGTTATTGTTGATGCATCTACATGCACATGAAATGTTTTTTCCCAATCTAGAAACACTAAAATAGGTGATGTCACCATCTTCTCCTTAAAAGTATCCAATCCCTGCTAACAATCCTCGTTCCACTAAAATTTGGTTTCCTTCTTCAACAAATTTGACTTCATCACAATAATCTACGCATACCCCTTGATAAAATTCATGTAGTACCCTGTATGTTCAAGTGTGGCTTTTAACTAACACACTGACTTTGGCGGTGGTAAGTTCACAATTACAACAATCTTAGCAGGGTCAACTAGTAAACCATGTTTTCATACCACGTGTCCTAACAGTATCCCAAAAGGTGCACTGAAGATACATTTCTTGATGTTCAATAAGATATGACATTGCCTACATCTGTCCAAGATTAGTCTTAATACTTCTACATGATCTTTCAATAGACTAAAAATATTCCATTCATCGAAATATACTTCTAAGAACTTATGTATGAAATCCTTAAAAGAAACTACTATCACCTTTGAAAAGATAGCTAGTGCATTCTTTAGTCCAAAGGGAATAATTGTATACTGATAGGATCCTCATTCTGTAGCAAATGTAGACTTATGCCTATCCTCTAGAGCTATTTTAATATGATGATAACCTGAGAATCCATCTATGAAGGAATATGCTTCCTGGCCTCCCATATTCTCTAGAACCTCATCTATAAAAGGGGTAGGGAAATGATCATGTAAGAAAGCATCATTCAATTTCTTTAGATCTACACACATTATTATTCCCCCTTGTTTATTTTCTTGGAACATGGTTGACCCAGGTTTTGATCTCAAAGGTTTCCAACAAAACCCTCAAACTATCGTCCCTCCTAGTAAACTAGAAGGAAACACCGTGCAAAGAGTGCACAATGCAGTCTCACTCAAGATAACTTATGGGGGACTGAAGGAATCAAATGTATGTAGTCATGGAAGGGGTTGGGAATGTGATGTATGTCTACTTCCTATGCATCATATTTATTACTCATTCAACTAGATCTATTATTCATTCATCAAGGAAACCATGCATGCATGTTGTGCATTGTAATACTCTAAGCTAAACATTCATTCTTTAACTGATAAATAGCAGAAACAATAAAATAACCATTCACACACATTAAAAAAGCATAGTTTTCATGGTTCACCCCCCCTTGGGGATACATTCACAAATATTTGTCTCTTTTTCTCTTTTATTCATCAATTTTCAAAGACAACACTTCACACATTACATTCTCCATGATTGCAACCAAAAACCATGACAAGGTCAATCTCTGAGGTGGACTATACCACACCAGGCTCCACAACCTGTGACCTAACCCTCACAAATCCACTCTTCTCCCAATCTCTCAATCATTAACCCTTTTTTTTTACTTTCTAGCTCCTTAACCAACCTCTACTAGACCTCCTAGGCCTTTATTTATACTACTCTATTGGCTCATAGCCATTATAGTCATACCAAAAACCCTAACCATAACATGGCTAGGTTTGTGCACATGTGTGTTGCACTGCTTTTCCTCTATCTTTGGCATGTTGTTTTTCCTCTATCTTCGACATACTGTTTTTCTTCAATATCTGGCACGTGCTCCAAAATTTGATTTTCTCCCCAAAATAGGCCTGCACCAACAGAGCGCATGGACTTTTTAATTTCATTTATACTTAATTCCATATATGAAACTAGATACTACCCTCAATTGTAGTTCAACGTCTTACTAAGGAGGAATTTCAACACATTCTCTAATTTTCCATCATACAATATATTAATCCACATTGTCATTATCAAATTATTTTTTTTAATTAATTTTTAAATATAATATTTTATATGTAATAAAAAAATTTGATATTATCGGTATTCTACATAATAGCTTCTTCTTGTATTACCCAGTTATTAGCTAAGACTCAATATCTTTATGCCATCCTCACTTGAGCCACCAATGATTTTGGCTAGAGTTTGAAGAAATTTTGGGGATCCTCATTTTGTCCATGTTGTTTATATTTTTTTTGTGCATTAAGTACCTAATCATAGCCGTAATCTCAATCAAAGAAAGGCTCACTTCTATGAGGAATATAGGATAGGGTGTACTGCCTTTAATTTTGATATTATAAGTTATAAAATTCTTTTGGATCCTCTCTATCTTTCTTCAATATTCTCTAGATATATTGCATCCCCACACTTCACATCAATATAAGATAACGAGAGTGACTAGAGTCTCAAAGATGAGTTTTTTCTTATCCTATATCCAAAGGTCCACTAATTTACAATTTTTTTCAAGTCCATAATAAGATTTCCACCCTCCATTTATTCTTTTCTCAGCACTATAGTTCCAATTAAGCTTGTGATGAATATCGATTCTAAGATATTTGTATGAAGACACTTTATCTTTTGGATATGCTCTATCTTTCTTCGGTATTTTTTAGAGATATTGCATCCCTAGAATTCACATCCATATAATATAGAAAGAGTGAAGAGAGTCTCAAATATGAGTTTTTCTTATCCTTTATCCAAAGATTCGCTAATTTACAGTTTTTTTCAAGACCATAATAATATTTCTACACTCCATTTATCTTTTTATCAACTCTATAGTTCCAATTGAGCTTGTGATGAATATCAATTATCAAATATTTTTATGAAGGCACTTCCTCCAAGCTATTGTTGTCATATACAAAAGTATCATAGGTAATCGTTTTGGATTTAATAGTCACAACCTTAATTTTTCCAGTGTTCATAGTCATGTTTGAGTTAGAGTAGAAGTCCTTGAGTATTCTTAGTTTCTTATCGAGGTCATAGGGATTATTTTCCATGAGAACAATATCATTAGTGTAAACAAGAAGGATGATGACTATACCATTGAGAGTCACGCTAACACAATCCACATCTTCCAAATGCTCTTCTAACTTGTCAATGTATATGCCAAAAAAGGGTAACATATAGGGGACAATCTTTCTTGACTCCTATATTACAATCAGTTTCTTCTAATCAACCCTTAGTGTTCCTAAACTTGGAAATAATGTTCTCATACAACCTTAACATAGCAACTATCAATTAGAAAGGAAATTTTAGCTCATGTAACCTATTCCAAAGGTTAGTTCTAGGCATTGTCCCAAAATATTTTCTAAAGCCAATTAAATAACAAGGAAATTGGTTGTATTGTTGCTACACTCCTTTGCAATGATCCCAAGCATAATAAGGTGGTCCACAATTGAATAATACCCTCTAAATATGACCGAGCCTTTATCCCATTTTCCATGGTTTTCTAGCCATATGTTGATTTTCTTTTCCATAACAAGGTGGTCCACAGTTGAATGATAGCCTCTAAATCCGACATGGCCTTTAGCTCTTTTTCTATGGTTTTCTAGCCATATGTTGATCTTCTTTTCCAAAATACTTCTGTATAGTTTGTCTAAAATGTGGCTAATAACATTGGTCCTACAATTGGATGGATTTATTTTATCTCCACTTTTATAAATAGGTACAATGAGGCTTTGAGTCCATGTTTTAGGGAAGTCCTACTTGACTCCTAAATTGAATATTTTGTGTATGTGAGGGATGAAGATAGGCCCTCCAATTTCAAATATTTTAGCTTGGTAGTCATTATATCCTTAGCTTTCCATTTTGGGAGTTGGTTAACCCCAAATCAAGATATGTATTTTAATACAAAATTTTGATGATTTAAAAAAATGGTTTCTAGTTTTTTTAATTATCTTATCAAAAAAATTAAGTGATATATCTTTTTATAGATACACATATTTTTTAAAAAGTTATTTTTTAGTTTTTCTAAAGATGAAAAAACTTATCATAATTCAGTCCATAATTCTTAGAAAAGAACTATTATTGGCTCCTACCTTTACTATGGGCTAACTCATTGACATTATCTAAGGAAAACTATCCTTAATATGGGTTAACTCATTGTGGTTATCTAAGGAAACCACGTCACCTGAAATGACCCATGGATGGCCTATACTTTCACTCTTTCAATATGTTTTTGGATATTGAGACATTAATGTCTTTCCTTATGTCATATGAAACAAGTTTTTGACCAATCAAAATCAATATTTGGTCTTACTTCAAAATCAAAAGGTGGTTTAGTCTTACTTCAAGATGCATTTTTGTTGTTTTAAATTCTCTGCATTTTTATGGTTATAAACCTCTGCGATTTGGTGGAGGATACCCCCCACAAATTTCAACCACATAACCGTTGATTTTTTGGTGATTACTTATCTCTGCAATAGTGTTGGTGTTCTCTGCGTTTTTGGTGTGTATATCCCAGCTTAATAGTGATGTATCGCTCCAATTCAATCCGGAAACGAAATGACTAGACACCAATTTTTGCATTAACAACTTTTGATTTTTTTCATTTGCCCCTTGCCCTTTGTACCTATGTTTATTGTAGCCTGACGAGAAATGACCACTGGAGGAAGCGGATTCAACTTGGTAACATCCATCTCATTCAGGTAGACACTACAGATAGCTCTTTGCGTTGATCTTCAAAAATTTATGTTTCCAGGATGTAACTGGCAGAATGTTACTGGTAACCCCTCCTGGAATTTCTGCAACGATTTTGTTGTTATATTAATTAATTAACTCCCTTTTTCTTCTGCACTGTTAATCATTCATTAATCTCTTAAATGCCGAATTGTTTTCCTTTAATTATCCATTGTTCTTAACCCCTTCAGACTTGCTCCAACTAATGAGTTAAATGTAAATTTTAGATGGTAATGGTAGATAGGTTCTTTTATGTGTTAAATTAGATTGGTTAAACAACACTTACTTTCCTCTCTCAATTAATATAATTCCCATGGCAATTTAACATAGGATGATTTAAAAAAGGATTTTTATTGCTATTGTAATACATGAAGGTAATGTTATTGAATGTATTGTTTAGGAATATGCAACTATGATATATATTGTTATTTTAATAGATAAGAGTATTACTACTGTAATGAAATTTTATGGTTATTTAATTGCAAGGATATTATGATGTAAAATGTGAGGTTGTTATTGTTTTAGGATAATGTTATCGTAGTTTTATTATATTGGTAATGTACAAGATGTAAGGTGATTGCTACGTATTTGCAATGTTATTGTAATATAAGGTCATGGTAATTTATCGTTGAACCAGGTAAATGTAATATCCTTTCCATTTGGAAAAATGCTATGTTAGCATTGATAACATAGGAAATGTAAGGACATTGTTATTTGTTTACAATGTTGTTGTAGTGTAAAAAGTAATGGTAAGGTTAATTTAGTGTAAGGACATTTTAATTCTTTTATATTTTCAACACAAAAAGGGTAAGGTCCTTAAACTAAGTGCACTAAATTATTATGATTTAGATTTAGCAATTAATTATATGCACTCATTTTAAGGTTGGGTTGGTAACTCATCGACTAACGGAAATTAAACGAAGTGATTGATCTGTATTGGTTGCCAATTGAGTCATAGGTAATGTTGAGTCTTAACTAATGGTTGGTTATGGTCAGTGTCCTTCTGACTTGCGCCTTTCGTAGAGGACGTGGTTGTTCTTTTGATTATTGTTGTACTTGTTGGTAATCGTTTAGTTGCTTGATCTGCTTGTGTCGGGCAAGATGTAGACACCTCCATGTTCCTCAGAACAGTCGTCAGCCCTGAGACCTTAAATGGTTAAATTCGATGGGACCTTGGGCTTGAGCGTTGCTTATGTGTCTTGGAGGTCCTAACCATTGCAGGGTAGGATGGGCAGGAAGTCAGTCTTTTTTTAGTCGAGTGATTGTCGTTTAATGCATGCAGTTACTTGTTGTGAGTCTTATGTCATCTTGTGGTGTTCGTCGTGGTTTGCATTTTGGTTATCGTGGGGTGGTGACGCCAAGTCGAATGTGGTTGTTTCCCTTGTACACGCGCGCACAAACTTTAAAAAAAAAAAAAAAAAAACTACACTTGTCATAAGAGGTTTGTCATCGTAACGAGGAGAATCGTTACATTTTTCTATTGTAAATGGGAAATATGTGCTTATTTGATAAAGATTCAAGGTTGGAAATTAACATTAGCTCAGGAATGTAACTCTAGGATGTCTGGTAACTATTTATATGTAGATTTTAAGGTTGTTGTGACCATATATTGTATTGTAGAGGAAATAATTCGACCTTTGTCATGTAAATTTATTTATAGCCATGTTAGTTTATTGCAAATGGCCTTCTGGGTATGCTAGAAGGGGCCATAAACATGAATATAATGTAATTATATGTGTATGTGAAAGAATTGTGTATGAAAACTATTGTAAATACGTATGAATGTTGCTATAATTATCCATGTACCATTTGTTATTATTCAATGTATGAGTAGAAATATGTTTTATGTGTTGAGATGGTTGAATGTGTTCATGGGCTATGGAGTAATTGTTTACAAGCAATGTATTTCCACCATTGAGTTTTATTGTACATAAATTATCTGTAAAAATCATGATCACAACTTAACTAAGCAAGTGGGTACATTACAAAGTGGTATCAGAGAAAAAATCGGCATGGATTTTCTGTGGTTATGGAGTACCCTATAGCCTCAATAGTGCACAGAGGCTATTGGGCACATTACAACTCATATGGGTGCTAACATAGTTGAAAATTGGTAAATTGGAAGTGATGATAAAATCTATTTGATGAGAACAATTATGTCTGCCAAATCTAACGACTAAGACCCCCATTATTTTAGTTTACCTTTTATTTTAGTGATGATCCCTATTAGCACAAGATTGGTTAAGGTGCCAAGTGTCAAGAACAAGCATTGAAAACACTCTCACAAGGTTCCAAGAATCAAAATAACCCATGGATTTACGCTACTGAATTGCACGCAGACACACGGGCAGGCGCTACCTAAATTCGCTACCTAAATTTTGGTAGAAAACGAATTGTGCAGAGTTATTTTACCAGTTTTGAGTCACTAACTTGAAACTTGGATTATGAACAATTGAGAAGGTATTTTTGAAAACTAGAGGAGGTTTTTGTTCATAACGTTCCAAATAACAAAAAATTATCTCATTTTTTCAAAATGTGGTATGGTTTGAGAGATATTATACATAGAAGTGGCGCTACCAACTGTTTTATAGCGGCGCTACCTAATTTCCTGTAGCGGTCATGGTTTTTATATTCACCTCATTGGGAGGTTGCCACATGTCAAGGAGGATTAGAATGGCTTCTAAAGGATCATTTAGATTTCAAGGGACACCTGCATCTAATATTTAGCTCCATGAAAGGCCCCATGCATGAGTTGGAAACAATTTATTAATGACTTCTAACAAATTCCTGAAAATTAGCAGTTCGTTGGATTTTTGTCTCTTTGATTGTTGCCACCTATCTCCAAGGCTTAGAATCCAATGGAGGAGATGGGATTCTACCTCCTAAGGTTATTTGGATGTTATTTTATATTTAGGGAAGGAGATCTCTTGAGGATAAGAGGTTGGATTCATGATCCAAGAGAGGAAAGAGTTAGAGGAACATTTTATTTGCTCAATTATAACCCCGAGGGCCTGTTGTAATTAACATTTATTCCATTAGAGATTCATGAGAGTTGTTTATAAGACTTTGGGTTCTTTGTTATCATTTTATCTTTTCATCTTGCTTGATTAATATTTACAGATTTTGAAGATCAAAATCTTCCTTTGGTTAATGAATTCATGAGCTGCAAAGGATTTGTGGTAATTGCTTGTTAATCACAAATTATTGTTAAAGTACACTTTAATCTATATTACAGAAAGGATCTCTGTTATGTGGATATTCTTCTCTTTGTTTACCTTATATTCTTCTATCCATATTTGCATAAGCCTTTTGTATGGTAGGCAACTTTATTGCCTTTGATCTGTAGGATGTTATGACTCCATGCCCAATGGAATGTATTTGCGGCAGTTTGATGCCCTCCTTTTTACTCTTCTCTTGTTGATCCACCTATTCAAACTATTTTAATCCATTTGTATTTCTATTTTACCAAGATTACTCTCATTTGCAGTCTGGGAGTGACTCTTGGAGTGATAACAATCCCTCGCCAAACTATCATTGTAGGAATGCCCAAGGATATTGGCATCCATGGGTATTTGAAATATGTCTAGGATGCCTTGCAAGGAAATTATAAAATCCTATATATGGATTGGAGTTGCATATCACATATGTTCCAACCACAAATTTGGATTTTGACACTATTAGCCATATGTTGATTTTCTTTTCCATAACAAGGTGGTCCGCAGTTGAATGATAGCCTCTAAATCCGACATGGCCTTTAGCTCTTTTTCTATGGTTTTCTAGCCATATGTTGATCTTCTTTTCCAAAATACTTCTGTATAGTTTGGCTAATCTGTGGCTAATAACATTGGTCCTATAATTGGATGGATTTATTTTATCTCCACTTTTATAAATAGGTACAATGAGACTTTGAGTCCATGGTTTAGGGAAGTCCTACTTGACTCCTAAATTGAATATTTTGTGTATGTGAGGGATGAGGAGAGGCCCTCCAATTTCAAATATTTTAGCTTGGTAGTCGTTATATCCTTAGCTTTCCGTGTTGGGAGTTGGTTAACACCAAATTAAGATATGTATTTTAATACAAAATTTTGATGATTTAAAAAAATGGTTTCTAGATTTTTTAATTATCTTATCAAACAAATTAAGTGATATATCTTTTTATAGATACAAATATTTAAAAAAAGTTATTTTTTAGTTTTTCTAAAGATGCAAAAACTTATCATAATTCAGTCCCTAATTATCAGTGAAGAACTATTATTGGCTCCTACCCTTACTATGGGCTAACTCATTGACATTATCTAAGGAAAACTATCCTTAATATGGGTTAACTCATTGTGGTTATCTAAGGAAACCACGCCACCTGAAATGACCCATGGATGGTGTATACTTTCACTCTTTCAATATGTTTTTGGATATTAAGACATTAATGTCTTTCCTTATGTCATATGAAACAAGTTGTTGACCAATCAAAATCAATATTTGGTCTTACTTTAAAATCAATATTTGGTCTTACTTCAAAATCAAAAGGTGGTTTAGTCTAAATAAATATAGACAAGAAAATCAACTTTCCCAAAGGTGGTTTTAGTCTAAATAAATATAGGCAAAAAGAATCAACTTTCCCAATATCATCATTGTGACTACCTTTAAGGAGATCATATATAAAATATTATATTCAACTAAATAAATAAAATGAATATGACAATTTTTTAACTACTAAATTATAAAATGTTTCTTATTTGATTTGATAATTTTTATAAATAAATATCTAATGGTTAAGAACATGTGTTTCCTCTTAAGAGTTCACAAGTTCAAATCCAGAGGCGGTAGGGTATGTATACCTCCGTAGACTTTACCAGTCAAATAGTTGGGCGGAGGGGGGTCCCTTGTCCCACTAACAAGGGGGTCTCATACACCAATTTGGTGTGGCTTGGCCATGACCTTAAAAAAAATATATTATATTATATTATAAAATGAAATTTAAATAAAATGGATGAAAAACAAGAATTGAATACCAATCAAATCAAATAAAAAATAACTTAAATATAAATGAAATTTAAATAAAATGAATCAAAACAAGAATTGAATACAAATAAAATCAAAGATAGCTTAAAGTTTATTTTTTTAAATATATTTTTAAAAGTCTTAAAACTTTCTACATTTTGGAAATCTTATCCTTCTACTACATTATTAATGTTTCTTATGTAATAGTCTTTATAAATACATATCAAATTCAAATAAATAAAATGGATGAAAATAATAATAACTCAAAACAAATCACATCAAAATTCATTTAAAATGTTTCTTATGTAATAGTCTTTATAAATACATATCAAATTCAAATAAATAAAATGAATGAAAATAATAATAACTCAAGACAAATCACATCAAAATTCATTTAAAATGCAAATCAAATAGAAAATAACTTAAATATAAATGAAATTTAAATAAAATGAATAAAAAAAAATTGAATACCAATCAAATCAAAGATAGCTTAAAATTTATCAAAAATAACTTAAATATAAATGAAATTTAAATAAAATAAATCAAAACAAGAACTAAACACAAATCAAATCAAAGATAGCTTAAAGTTTATTTTTTTTAATGT
>JZKD02S0178036.1:680132-696064 GCA_000966675.3 Picea glauca
GTGTACTACTATGAATAGACACAGGTGTGTTCTATCCTTGTTCTAAGTGCCTTGAAGACTATCAGCAGATTATTGGAGATGATCATTCAGATGAATGATGAACAAAGATTTTCCATATGGAAAACAATTCATATCTTTTACTCCTCTTGTATCATTCCATGGTGAGAGTGACTTATCCAACATCATATCTAACTACTCAGATGAAGTATGGTTTTGAGAGATGATGCAGCTGATGGTGATGGTGATGCTCATGATCTAGTCATGAAATAGTCTAGATGACTATATTGATGCTATCGGGTAAATGGTATGTTTTGTGCTCAAGTCCATTACCTGTAAATGCCTCTCTAGCTAGGAGGGAGTGTTAATATTATGGTAGCTGTGGGAGGTATTTACCCCCATATGTGAACCTGACGAGAATAGAAGACTCTGGAAAGAAAGAGAAACCCTAATGAGTTGGCTAATAACCCTAGAAGCCTTGTCGACTCAAGAAGAAAATTTATATTAGGCTATTAGCCTCCAAGAGAAGAAGTTGGGCAGAATTAATAATAATATACTGAATAGACACTTATCCATAAGGAGAAGTTGGCCCCAACAAAACTGGCAGATTATTATAAATACAGGGCGCCAGTTCTCATTTGTCACATCTCAGAATTGCAGTTCTGTAGTTTGGTGCGCACTGCAGTTGTAGTTTGGTGTGCAGGTTTGGAGGGAGATCTGGTGCAGCTGCAGCAGCAACAAGTTCTCAGTTTTGGCTTGCATATCTCTTGGCTAGGGTTTGGAACATCTGATCAGTCTTTTGTGATGCACTATCCTTGGGGATTGATGCACTACTCTTTGTTTGGCTATCTAGCCTAGGGTTTGCTTCCGGAGGAATTCTCAGGTCAAGGTTAAGATGCTCGAAGGGAGGCTTCGGCCTGTGGTTGGGTGACGAGGGTATCGTCAATGGTAAAACGAGCACACCATCTTCTATATTCTAACACCTCCCACACAAAAACAAAAGATAAGTATTCATGTTTATTTTTAGTATCTTGTTTACTTTAATACTTTATCATTACAAGTTAGATTTTTGTGAGAATGTTAATTAACATCATTTTATTTCAGTGTCTATGCAGACTTATCAAAGAAGAGATAAAATATTTATTTTAGGTATGATCACTCATGAGAGTGACAAAGGTATGTGTTCAGCTATGATAGTGAGGGAAAATTTGGTAATTTCATAGCTAGAGTGAAAAAGAGTTCAAAAGTCTTATTCATGATTAGGGTTCCAGATGTGTACATGGTTGAACAAGGTTTGCTTAAGAAAAGATGTGTATTACTCTGATAGAAAACATGATATAGTTTTATTTGATTATTGTTTATTGTTACTCATTGATTGGCTAAGTGACATATCTCAGAAATCATAATGTAAGTAAGTTTACAGGTCTTGGAAGAAAGAAATTATGCCTAGACTTACATAAGTTAGACAACATGAAAAGGACTTATGATATGGTGACATTCAGTAAAGACTAGACAGTATCCACTATTCATATAAGAGCAGGAGGCTCCTAAAGATGCAAAATAGAAATGTTCAAGATGAAGAGAAAGATGGATACTCAGATATAGTTGATGAGATGCATGTAACTGCAGGTTTCTCCAATACCGTTCTTATAGATACAGAGGGAGTAGATTGATCTGGTATGAATTCAGAAAGAAAGAAATGTTCGAACTCAAGAAGGCACCCAGG
This sequence comes from Picea glauca, assembly GCA_000966675.3. Taxonomy (NCBI): domain Eukaryota; kingdom Viridiplantae; phylum Streptophyta; class Pinopsida; order Pinales; family Pinaceae; genus Picea; species Picea glauca. Next base: position 681,856 of record JZKD02S0178036.1, read on the forward strand.
ATATTAAGGAAGAGACCTTCATAGAGAAGAAATGAGAAATGCCACAGGTAAACCTTCATAAAGAAGGAAAAGAGAAGAGACCTTCGTAGAGAAGAAAGAGACCTTCGTAGATAAGGAAGAAACCTTCGTAGAGAAGGAATAGACCTTCATAGAGAAGGGAAATGAGAAATTTCCCAAGGTTTCCCTCTGTCCAAGTGTTGAGTTTTGGATACTCTAGGGACATGCTAGAATACCCTCATAGAGAGGGGTGTGACCACCCTCATAGAGAGGAGTGTAGATGTTTCTCCAAGGGGCAGCGAGAAGATACTCTCCTCTGGCCAATGATTGAGTAGCCTGGAACACAAACCTTAACCATGTGGAATGGTTAGTTAGCTCTTGAGGTTTGTGTCGTGATCCTGCATGGATCATGGAAAGGGAGTCTAGTCTTGCCCAGGCTAGCATCTTAGCTTCTCTAGTTCATGTGGGATGACTAGGAGTGAAGCTATGGTAGTATTCCTCCCCATTGGATGGGTAAGATAGATGACTACAAGAAAAGGGAGAACATAAAAGGAATGGAAAAACTCATAGAATATCTTCTGTGTGAAGATAAGATATCTTTTGCGTAAAGATAATATATCTTCTGTGTGAAGATAAGAAAGAGTATCTTATGCATGAAGATGAAAGAAAGAAAGAGTATCTTCTGCGCGAAGATAAAGAGAACACAAATTATTTAATATGGATTCATGGAGAACAAGTTAGTGATCATGATGCCAGATGACCAAGTGGATTATATTGATGCCTCTTGTTGCCCAGTTGATGATGTTTCCCAGTGGATGATTTTATCCAGTTGATGTTGTTGTACAATTGATGATGATTATCCATTTGATGATATTGTTCAGTTGATGATGAAATCCAGTGACTTGTCAAAATATAAAGAATATCCTTCTTGTTAAGAGGGAGTGTTAAAATATTGTGTAACTGCAAAGAATATTCTTATCCCCTCTTGTGGATAAAGTAAAAGATAAAATATGTATAGATTATATTGACAAGTTGACCCTATTGTTCCTAGACAAGTCAAATAAAAATTATAAAGGTAAATTGGATAGGTCGGCACTGACCTAATTATTGGGGGGGAACAACTTGTATTTATAAGAGGCCTAACACCTCATTTGTACACACAATCATCAAGCTCTCTCTATCAAGTGCGCAAGTTTGAGAGTGATGCAACTACAAGGAGAAGTGACGCAGCTACAAGGAAGAGTATCTCAGTAAAGGGTTTTGGTCATCTTGGTGAAGGACTATCTTGGTATAAGTGGTGCGCTACTCTGCTTTGGTTAGGTTTTTTGGTGGATCTTCTGTTTGGTGAGATCTCTCTAGTGAGAGACATTGTACTTGGTTATTGAATCTATATTAAAGAAGTTTTGTTGGGTTTTCTTCCCCTTGAGGGTTTCCTAGGATAAATGCTTGCGTACTCTGTGATTGTGTTTCTTTCAGTAAGATCCTTATTATGTTGTTGTTATAATCAAGATTAATAATAACAGATTAAGCAAGAAACTTTAACAATTAACACTATAGGATTTTGGTATGTGAATGAAGATATCACCTACCTGTAAGATCTATAAAGCAACTAAAACTCCTCATATACTACCTAGATTTGTGCCAGACATATTGGTGCTCAAAGAGGCGGCTTATCAAACCATTCTTCATGTTTTGAATGCTTCATTAATAAAGGATGAAAATAAACTATGTATAACTTATCATCTTCATTAATAAAGGATAAATAGAAACTATGCCCAACTTATCCAATGTATATAGGATTGTATGGGATAAACAATTTAACATTTGCAAGATAAGAAGCCAAAGAAATTCTTGAGTATAAGTTTGCAAATGAAATGATTAGAAGACATGGTCTTGATTTCCTTCCATGTGGCTCATATAAAAATTGCTTGGCCATATGCTTTCCAAGAATGAGAAGAAGAATGGGTGAAGAATAGATCACTATTTTTTTTTGGAAAAGGTGCAAAATAGAATGAGACAACATGATTAGAGAAAAGAAGAAAAAAAGAGGAAGAGATGAAGAAAAAAAAATACAATAAGGAGCTAAGCAAAAAAACAAAAACATTGAAGCTCAATATCAAGCCATAGTAGAAGTAGATGGAAAGGAAGATACAAAAGAAAATAGGAGCTTAAAAGAACCAGTGAAACGCGAAGCATAGACCAAAGATAAAGTAGAAGTTGAAAGAATAGCAGTAACATAAGTTGAGGCAAAGAAAGAGAAGAAAACATTTGAGAAAGAGGTTAGAAAAGGTTAATAAATGAAGCCAAATCCAAGGTTGAATCTAAGGCAGAAGAAAAAAAAAAGTAAATCAATTGAGCGAGAAGAAGCAAGGAGACTAGAAGTTGAAGAAGAGAAGAAAAAGAAAGTTGAAGTAAATGTTGATGCTCAAAGAAAAATGATTGAGGAAGAACAAAGAAAGGAGAATGTAGTCGTGGATGTCTTGAGCAGGAGACCATGTGTCTTCTCCTTGGTACCCTTAAAATTAATCTGAGGGAGCGTGTGTTGGGGAAACTCCTTGGAGATAGTTGGTATTTAAAGGTTACTTCAACCCTCCAGAGTGGGAGATAATTAGATCCAAAGTATGAAGGATATAGCCTGGAAGAAGATGTATTATTAATATATCAAGGAGGGATGTACATCCCAGAAGGTGGGGATATTCGAAGCATCATACTCAAGTACGCCCATAGAGCAATTTATTGTGCACATCTGGGTGTGAAGAAAATGTATGCAGACATGAAGAAGATTTTCTTCTAGGTAGGCATGACGTGTGATGTAGTCCATTTCATCACCAAGTTCCTAGAGTGTCAACAAATGAAGGCTGACCACCACCACTCGACAAGTTTGCTACAACCGTATTATGTTCCTATGTTTAAGTGGGAAGTCATTTCTATGGATTTTGTTGTGGGATTTCCACTCACATCACATAGACGCAATGTCATTCTTGTTATAGTTGATAATTTGACCAAGAGTGCTCATTTTATTCTAGTTAGAGACACTTATGATGTCACTGATGTGGCATGCATGTTTATAAGTGAGGTCATCCGTCTGCATGTGTTACGCAAGAATATCATTTCAGATAGGGACTCCCGATTCACATCTAGGTTTTGGACAAGTTTGCAGTCAACGTTGGGAACTCAGTTGAAATTAAGCACAACATACCATCCCAAAACATATGGGAAAACTGATAGAGTAAATCAGGTTATGGAAAACAGGCTTAGGATGTATGTTATGGATAATCAAACCCATTGGGAGAAGTACCTACCTTTGGTAGAGTTTGACTACAATAACAATTTTCATAGCTCCATTGGAATGCCACCCTATGAAGCTTTGTATGGAAGGTCATGCAGGAAACCATTGATTTTGGAAAGGTTAATAGAACGAGTGAAAATTGGGCCAAAATTGATTCAAGATATGGAGGAACAGGTGATTCAGATTAGGCAGCAACTAAAGGAATCACATGATAGACAAAAAAGTTATGTTGATGCACATAGGACTGACTGAAGTTATAAAGTGGGAGATCAAGTTTCCATTTGTATCAGTCCTAATAAGAGTACCATTCGGTTCGGGAAGGGGACAAAGTTGTATCCTCAATTTATAGGACCGTTCAAAATCCAAGAGAGAATTGGACTCGTTGCCTATCGTCTCGTACTGCCACCCCACTTGCATAAAACTCATAATGTTTTTCATGTATTTGTTCTACGTCATTATGTTGTTGACGAATCTCATAAACTGAATTAGAAGGTGTAACACCATGTTTCCCCTAGTCTGTAAATATAACTATATGGGTCAAGGAACTATGGAAAACTTAAAGGTGTGAATGTTTGATTTGATGGACCTTGTGTATAAGGTCATTGAATGTAAATTCTGATTATTTTAATAGAAAATGTTACGTATTGCATGACTGTTGAAAGAGGGGATGTTCTAAGAGAGAGAGACCATGATTTCTAATGAAAAGGTGGTGGAGGGAACCGGGAAAGGTTGTGTTAACCTCCATCAAACTAGTACCATGCTGGAATTAATTTGCTCAGATCAGAACAACCCTCTGACCAGGAATGACTTTCCATCATAATGGTAGGTGGGAAGGCCTCCTCAAGAGTTAATGAGGGATGGGGAAGACTTCCCATCAATAAGACTTACGGACCTAACCAAGGACTGGGGGATTCAATCTACACACAATATTTCCAAGGAAGGCAAGTAAGGAAGTGTGGTGGAAAGGGGGAGACCTGCAGAGAATGCAGATATGCGAGTAGAGCTCTCGGGTCTGAGGAAGGATTGAAAGCGAAAAGTGAGTTCTGATCATAGGGAATAGAGACTGAGTCAGGAGAAGGAGAGTAACCTTCGTCCTCGTCTATTCCTATATAGGGAGAAGGAGAGTAACCTTCGTCCTCGTCTATTTTTGTATAGGGAGAAGGAGAGTAACCTTGGTCCCTAACTTTTGTTGAGCTAGAAGTAAGAGATTGAATCTCAAAGCATCATGGCCTAAGCTCGGGGGTGGCCAGTGATAAATCCATTGGGAGTGACTGAGCCTATGGTTGGGTGGAAACAAGAACCCCTCTCAGCAGTCACATCCCACCCTGTGGCTCTGATAAGTGTTTTATGCCTTGTATTTTGAATTGAAAATCATGGATGCATGCTCTTGTTTATACGTTCATAAAGGGTTTTTGTATAGAAATGATTGCCTTGTGTTTTGGATTGGTAATAATGGATGCATGTTTATACTTATATGTCCATAATCGATTTATGTATAGAATGAATAAGTCCATAATATGAGTATGTTCCCTTGAGAATCGTCCCTTGAGAATGATCCCATCTGCTAGATTCTCGTTATGTTCTGGTTTAATTTCTCGAAAGCACATTCCCCAGGGAATTACCTCACATACCAAAGTCAGAGTGAGTTCCTTGAAATGGCTACCATTACAGTAAACTCCAAGTTTACCTTACCCTGTTTCGGAATTCATAGCATGAAGAATTAGGAAGGCACTTCATTCAGGCCAGTAGTCTAAGGGACTTTGAACCGTACCCGAGCCCTTATCGAGAAGCTCGACCGAGAGTAGGGATAATTACCCAAGAATCATCTGAAGTTTCACGTGACTTGGGTCTAGGAATCCTATGCAAAAAGGAGTTAATTTCAAAGGTTTTGGAACCTTGGGAGCTCGAAGCTCTGAGGGGTTGAATTTTGTTGCCTAATTTTAAGAAGGATAGCAAGTTTCAAATATCAAAATGGAATATCTTTTTGTTTGGAAGACAAATGGACGAGATCCTTTCAGAAGGATCTGAGGCCTATCACGACCATTAGATTTGAAGAGGTAGAACAGGTGTTAACGCCTCGACTCCTTTAGTCTTTCCAAGTAGCAATGAAATCTGATCGTAGATCCAAGGATCTATCGGGTCCCTCCTTAATCGTCGATCTGACATGAGTGCGTTAGTACAAGAAGTGAGTCGGAGTGGACTTATTCTAAGTCCATAAGCTCAAGAGAGATAGCGTTTTAAGAAACGTAGACGAGACTAGAAGTCTAGGGTTCGTCGAAGGATCAAAGGTTGTAGCCTTTGGCACTTAGAGATTTGAGAAAGCCAAAGCACATGAGGAGATCAGATCTGGGCTGTCAGGTCGGAGTGTGAGGACCAATAGTCGTTGGATCTAGGAAAGGTGCACGGGGTTTAAGCCCTTTGAAAGTGTACAAAAGAGTTGTGGAAACTCGCAAAATCCAAACTCGCAGAATTGATCCTAGTCGTTGGTGTTGGGAAGGACACGTGACGAAAGATCAACATTTCACTGATTCACACGTTGAGGATTTCGAAGGCAAGAGTCATGGAAACTCTCGAAATCCAAACTCGCGAAATTGATCCTATCTGTTGGTGCTAGGAAGGACACGTGGTGAAAGATCAACATTTCGTTGATTCTCACATTGGGGATTTCAAAGGCAAGAGTCATAGGAACTCACGAAATTGAACACAGTCATTGGATTATGGGAGGATCATAGACCGTTGATATGACACGAGAGGATTTCGGGAATTCAGGTATTGGGAGGAACAGAGAAAGTTGTCTCGAAAAATCCCGACACGCGAAGTCTTGATTCAAGCGAAAAGGCGTGGTCGTCAGACCTACAAGGTAGTTAGCCCAACGTTGACCACTTCGAGAGAATAGAGGTTTAGTAATTCCAAAAATACCGAAGGCTGGAGTGCCGAAGTTCATCCTAGCCATTGGCGATAGGAAACACGAGGCACCAGATCCTTCGCTTCGAGATTTAGTGTACTGGGGAAAATGGATTGCGTGATTAAGAACCCCCTAATGTCAAAGTTTCGAAGCGCCAAACTATCCACATGTAGTCTTGGTATCCGATCATCGCATATGGTCCTATGAGAAGGTCTCCGAAGGAAAAGGGGATAGGCCCTGACCTCTCAATTAGAGACCATTGAAAGAAAGGATTCATCCTTGTAAGGAGAACGCAAATTTTATTTATTTCTTGCCCCATCGTGGGTGTGTTACAAAAGGAATTTTAGGTATCAGACGCAGGAACCCTTATGGTCGAACCATTACGCATATTGGACTGTAGGGTCTGACTACTCAGGAACCATTCGGTAGACCAAGTTAAGGTCCAGTGGGACAAGTATATCCCATGATCTACTACTTGGGAGGATGCAGAGACCTTACGACGAGATTATCCCTCACTTTTTTGACTACCTCGAGAATATGTTTTCCCAAAGGTTGGGTGTATGTAATGCCACCTTTTGACTTAGACAACTAGAATTACTTAAGGCCTAATCATCTTTATTTTCTATTTATTGTGAAACTATTAATGATACACTTAAACTTTTAAGACATTGAACCTATGTGAATGCCAATTCTATGAACGTTTAACATTATTTGAATTATGATGGATATTATGCAATCTATTTCTAACTTGAAAATTTTGACATATAAAGTTGTTGGTATGTGAATACCGGATTGAGATTATGATTAAATGCATTTACATGATGATAATGCATGGATATGTATGTGTTTGTGTTATAGACTAATCTGCAGGTCAATAGGCTATGAAATAGCCAAAGAATAATGATGATAAAAGTTTGATGTCGTGAACATCGACCAAGAAACACTATGGTATGAATCTTGTATGTGAAATTATATTAGTTCAAATGCATTTCTATGATGTGTGGACAAGTGCAGGTTTTTCAGGTGTCGAGACTACCTAAAACTGAATATATGATCACAAAATTCCCAGCAACACAGTGCCACTATATGGTTCATGGTAGGGTGTTGACCCTAGTTCTATTAGGAGGGGTGGAGGCATTTCCCATTGTGTATCCTATGAAACCTGGAATCATGGGAGGATGATATTAGCTCACGCTCCCCTAGACGTGTGATGATGACTGTTAGTTTCTTGCTAGGGAAGCTTGGTCAAGAGAGTTGACACTTCCACTTATGAGTTCTATCTAGAGTTAGGTCAATATAGTTGACACTCTAAGATAGTCCAGCTGAGGAAGGATAGGGATGGAAGATGGAAGTAGGTTAGGGAGGAAGGATGACTAGAAGTAGTTGAGAGTGTGTGGGGCTTTCTCCTTATGATATAATTTCTTGATTTCCTTGTTTTGAAAAATATGTATATGTGTATGTTTATATTTGCTTAACTGAACTACAATTATCTAAGTAAATGTTGTTTGTGCTAAATTATTATAATTGAGAGATTTCACGAACATTTTAAATGGTATACTATCTTTTATGAAATTAATGGTCTTGTTGATTGGATTGGACAGATACACAAATTACTTTAGGAGTGATAATTATTGTCATTAGTGCATGTGTGAGTCCTGTATGTGCTAGCTACACATGCATGCCTTGCACATGTACACTAGTATGTATAAGTGTTTTAAATTTATGATGTTTTGTATTTGATGTGGATGTATGAATCATGTGTCATTACCCTCAGATTATAAATTACTCTAACTTCAAGATGAATTTTCTTGAAGGGTGAGTGTATGTAACAACCCAAATTGATAATTTATTTATCATAGTTTCTAAATTAAATTTAATTAATTATTTTTATTAAAGCTCATTAACATAAAATTAAATAAATTTTTTTTAATAAATTATTAATAAAAATATTATTATTAACTTTTTCTAATTATATATAAAACTTTTATATTATAAAAACCATAAAAAAACCACACATGACTACCAAATTAACTAAGAAAAGAAAACAAACATTTGCATTAAACTCTTAGAAATCATTAAAGAAAAACTTGAATACTAATACTATTTACATAAATTTATTAGAAATTAAGATTACATTATTTTTTATTTTAACTAAGAAAAGAAAACAAAAATTTGCATTAAACTCCTAGGAATCATTAAAAAAAAAAAACTTAAATACTAATACTATTTACATAAATTTAACATTACATTATTTTTTATTTTAAAAAAGAAAAGAAAACAAAAATTTGCATTAAACTCCTACGAATCATTAAAAAAAAAACTTAAATACTAATACTATTTACATAAATTTATTAGACATTAACATTACATTACTTTTTATTTTTGTAAACCTGATACATTAATCTAGTTTATTTTCAATTTATAAAAGAAATAAAGTTTTAAATAAACACTTACATTACTTTAAATTTTATTTATTAGTATAAACTTTTAATGAAATGGTTACATGATTAACAATTTAATTAAGAACTTGTATGTATTGTATTTTAAATTTTATTTAATGATATACAATTTTATTGAAATGATTATATAGTTAACAATTTTATTAAGAATTTTTATGTATTGTATTTTAAGTAGATTAATAGGCTTTTAGTTAATCTTAAAACATATCCAGATTGCTTCGACCCTACTAGAAGAGGCATAAGAGGTTTGAGGCTAGAGGCCATGACTTGGTAATAATTTTATAAATAACATTACATAAAGCAATGGGCAAAAATTGGTAGTGGTTGGTTGCTTGTGCTTCCTTGGGGATTAGGGAGATGAAGGTGGCATTAAGAGTAGGGAGGATCCCTCAGATTCTTTGAGATTTAGCAACAAGAGCCCACACCTTAAACTTGACAATCAACCAATAGTGATGAAAGAAATCATGTGTAAACCCATTCGGCCCTAGAGAATTTATTGAGGTCATACTCATGATTGCCTCTTCCAATTCTAACAACGAGATTGGGCACACAAGGCATTCATTATGCTCATCAGTTACTAGCTTCGGTATACGACGGGTTATATAAAGTATGGCCTCAGATCTATCTGGTTGGGACTTAATTAACAAGTTACTAAAAAAGGAGACTAACTCTTGCTCAATGTACTAATGGGAGGTGATTGTGTTACCTTGAGTTGATTTAAGATGAGTGATGTGATTGGCATGTCGACACTAAATCATAAAACAATGGAATAATTTGGTATTGCATTCCCCTTCCTTGAGCCAATGAATTATGGATTTATGTCACCAGATAATTTCTTCCTAGTAGCATCATTCTTCAAGTTGATTAGTGCATTTTTTTTCTTAGTTGTAGAGATCCTTAGTCCCTCCATGTAGGATTGTTTGTTGCCACAACTCCACCATTTTTGCTTCCAACTTCTTTCGGGCTTGAAAAATATTTCCAAAAACCTACTTATTCCAAGATTTGAGGTGCATCTTCAAGGATTTGAGTCATTGTTGGAAATGGTACATTAGATTTCCCTGCGTAGTGTTAGCGTTCAACAACCACTTTTGTATGTTATTCTGGAAATCCGGATGCGAGAGTAAAAAAATTTCAAATATGAAAGGTCATTTTGTTGAATAAATTATTGTCATTGATGTCAAAGGTAAGTAAGTATTCACATATAAATATTCAAAGGAAATGTGAATTTAATAAATATATAAGTAGAAGTGGATTATAAATTAAGTTACGTAAAAGTTGATTAGAAATGAAGTTAATTAAAAGTGGAGTAAACATGAAAGTGGATTAGAAATGAAGTTACTTAAAAGTGGAGTAAACATGAAAGTGTATTAACAAAGGTAAAAGTGAAAGTGGATTAAAAGTGCACATGGTATTTGCTCATAGTATTAAAACCCATGGTTGTATTTTACCCATGGTATGTTGAAAAATAAATTAAAAAACTAAAAAAGGGGGAAATTAATTATTTATTTAATAAAATTTGTGTCATTTCAAATTAACATGACTCTTCATGTAAAACTAATCAAGTATGATTTTAGGGGCTAAATTTCGCTCATGGATTAATTTTCCAAGGTTTTTCCCAAAAAAATATTCGCTATTGTAAAAATGATTCGCCCAAATTCTATAGGATAAAATTATTTTACCTCAAAAATCGCCAAAATTTTATACAAACTATATAAAATCCTTAGAAATTTGAATATTTTTACAAAAATATCACTTAACATTTTATAGTTGGTATATGAAGGATTAGTAAGATTTTCCAAGGTTTCTACATTTTAAAATAAATTTCCATCCTTAAATCATCCCTCGAACTAATGGTAAAGTATAAAAGGAGAAGAGGGTTGTGAGAAATAATGTGTGTATGGGTGAAAATATACTATTCTTATGCATATTATTTGAGGACTGATGATTGAATATCATTCAAGGAGAAACGATTAAATACTAACGAAGATCATATCTGGTATTCTAGCAAACAAAAATTGTAAAGGAAGATCTAAGGAAAAACTAGAAGAAGTTCAACAAGAAGATCTAGTGAAGGAAGAGTAAAAGAAGAAGGAGTGAGCGCTGAGAAGATCTGGTGAAAGAAGAAGGAGAAGGCTAATATAGTGAAAGTAGAAGTAGCGAGTGCATAGTAGATTTGGTGAAAGCAGAAGTAACAAGCGTAGAGAAGATTTGGTGAAGAAAGATGCAGTAAGAAGACCAATGAAAGAAATGCATATGAAGAACTTGTAAACTTGTAAGTAGGTTGATGCCTACATAACAAACAACTATGGGGATTGGTGTCTTCAATAGGTCGGTGCCTACAAACAACAGAGGTGATTGGTGTCTCCTGTAGGTTAGTGCCTATAAACAACATAGGGGATTGGTGTCTCATGTAGGTCGATGTCTACAAAAATCATAAAGGATCGATGTCTCCTATAGGTTTGTGCCTACAAACATTTATAATCATAGGTCAGTTCCTAAAAAATTATAAAAGAAGTTTTTATGGTTCTCTTCCAAAAAGGTTTCCACATCAAATATTGTGTATTCTAGTTGTTACATTTATGTGATTGCTTCATTATGGTTTATGAATGTTAAAAATAAAAGACAACCTTATACTGATTCACCCCCCCTCTGAGTACAAGTGTGTGCTCAAACCATTTATAGGGCATGCTTTGAACTTCAATGTTGAGGTAGATAGGACAATGATTAGAACTAGATGCTGGAAGGATATAGGTCTCCATATCAAGCCCTGAAAGTAAGAGAGACTTCAAGATGAGGAATTTATCCATCCGACTGAATATCTGTTGATTACCCCCTCTTCTATTGTTCTAGGTAAAAATACCATTAATGGTATCAATATTAATCAATATGAGATCTTGAATGAAAGAATTGAAGGATTCACTATCTGGATCCAACCAACAGATTCCCCCTTTCTTTTAAGTGAGAGATGAGATAAGATTAAAATCCCCTCCCAATATCCAAAAATGACATTCAATTAGACTAGCTAAATTTGTAACAGTTTGAAGAAAATCATATTTCTCATTGATCTATTGTGGACCATAGATATTTGTAATGAAAACTGAAGTCTTGACACCTATTGGCCTGAATTGGGTCGTTAGGCTACTTGAATTGGTAAAAAATTTGTCTAAGATTACTTTATAAGGATTTTAGAGAATGGCTACCCCACCTGTAGCGCCTCTAGCATCTAGGGCAACATATTTCCCTATTTTCTAAATTTGTTGAATAATAGAGTTCAAAGAAGAGCTAGAAAATTTTGTTTCTCATAGAAGAAAAATATCTGGGGATTATGAATTTACCTTAATTTATAAGAGCCTTTGTTTTATCTTACCGTTAATGTTGTGTATGTTCTAGGAGAGGACTTTCATTGAAAACTAGGAGAAGGAGAAGGATGAAAATAATTTGTGATCAGTGCATTTTGACCTGAATTTACCAATATGTCCCTGATTTCCTAGAGCAATTGCAGGTTTGACTTCCTACCTCTGTGTTTGTCATCCCTTGGTTTCTTCTTGGGCCTCTTCAACTTATTAATATGCACTTCCAAAGTCGAGGAGGAGTCATGTTGTGGGTTTTAGCCGATGGGTTCCTTTGCATTTTTATGGAGAGCTTGATGTACCCTCTGTATGTGTTCCAGAGGAATTGATTTAATATCTTGAATCTGACATGCATCGAAAATGCCTTACAGATCAATACCTTCCAATTTCAAATCATCTAAATCTGGATGAATGCATTCTTCTTTTTCATGGTTCATGATCACATCTTTCAAAGGCGACATATTCGTAGATGGATTAGAAATTTTGGGCCACTTAGGCTCCTTAGGGCTGGAGGGAGAATGATGATATATGGGACTTTGGGCCACTAAAGGAGGGATTATAAGGTTGCTCCGAGTTGGCGTTTTCAATGATCGAGCTTCGGACCTCGTAGTTATTTTTGATAGTAGGTGATTTAAAAGGACCCAAGGGAATGGTTTTGCGGCCATATAATCAGTGGTTGAAAATCTTGGTAACTTTGCACCCAGATCATCGGTGGTTGACAATCTTGGTAAAACCCTCATTTCTCATGATCAGGTTTGGGCAACTAGGGGGGATTGAGGAGAGGGAAAATACATAAATAGATGGCCATGCTCATGACATTTACAACAACATAAGGGAATAAACTCACAATCTAGGGCTCAGATCTAATCTGAGTCCTGGTAACTGAGACAAATGGATTTAGGAATCGACACTGAGACATTCATGTATATATGGATTCTCGCATAGGCTGTGTAACGACCTTGCTTGGTCACTTCCGCCAATTTGACATAGGTGCCCTAGGGTATTTCCAATGCTTACAAATATTTCTTCATCCCAACACTCAAGCAGTAGTGAGTAAAGATGGACCCAAACAAGAGCATAAAATAAATATTCCTTTTCTAGATTGAATTTCTCCATCCAATAACACATGTATAACTCGGTCAAGCGAAAGAAGTAAGATCCATTTTCAAATATCTGCTCACGATCCTCATGATTGTGGAAAATGGCTTTATAAAAACCTTTGGAGGCCAACTTGGGGTCAAATCGATCATAGGGTTTCCTATGGAAGCCAATCTAATCTATTAGATCCCTCTCTGAAAGCCATAGTCCAAGGAATTTCCCAATGATTACATGGTCTTTCATATACTAAACATAGCTTCCTACTCTCACTAAGTGAATTTCGTATTTGGTCATTTCCATTGCTTTGGGGATGCATTGACCTAGTTTCCATTTGGGAGGTCATTTGCGTGCTTGGGGAGGATCCTTCATGTCAATATCTTCCCTAGTTTTTTCTTTGGAATCTCCAATCTATGGGGTCATGGATCTGACTAGAATTCCCTTCGATACTCGATGGACACCATGACCAATGTCATTGAGAACAAACCTGAAAGAGGGAGGTTCGACCCCCCTTGCATGCCCTACCATGGGGCATCACCAGGCGAAGGACAACGTAGAACTGCAAACCTTGTGCCACAGAGGTTTTCAAGAGCCAACAACGATAATAACCATCTCATAGGACTTCCTTTTTTTTTGAATGCCTCATTTATGCATTCTCATACAATTTCATGATAAATATATGTGATTATAAATTTGATGAATTATAAAATTTGCATACATTTTTTTTATGATTTTTTTATGAGTATGATTATTATTTTAATTTATTATTATTATTATTATTTAATCATTTATATATAGAGATTTTGATTTTTTAATAAATTCTATTTTTAAATAAAATATTTTTTATTTTTTTATTAATAATTTTTATTTTAACTTTGTTATCTGGATTGTATTGGTGTGTTTGTGTATAAGAGATTTTTTATTTATTAAAAAAAAATAGATAAATTATATAAATTTTATTTTAATTATAAATTTTAAAGTAATATTTTAATTTAATTTAAATAAATAATTTTAATTTTTCAAATAATATTTTAATGTAATTTAAATATTTTTATTTCAATTTATTTTATTATTGTTTGGAAGGTATAACTACATTAAGTAAATATATTAATTT
>JZKD02S0178036.1:733247-745397 GCA_000966675.3 Picea glauca
ATGTGGAAGGGTTAGTTGACCCTTGTATATATAATTGTTTCATTCTAGTCAAATCTCCATCTCGTAGAATGACATTTCTTTAGGGGAATAATAAATAAGGGTTGATTGCCCCTTTTGCATTCGATCTTTTTAATTAATCCTTTTCCCTTATTTGACCTAGTCTACAAGGGTTGATAAACTCTTCCTTGTATAAATTTTCAATGAATCATTTTCAAACTAATAGAAGTGGTATGTGCTAGGGGCATAATGTGCAAGTTCCAATTAACCTTTATCTAATGATAATTGTTCCATTTCAAGCAACTCTTTGTCTCATAGAATGGTATATCACTAGGTCAGGAACAAGGAAGGGTTGGTCACAACTTATTGATTCATATTTCCAATTAATCTTTTTTGTTATTTTTCCTACTATGTAAGGGTTGATCGACCCTTCCTTGTATAAATTTTCAATGAATCCTTTCAAACTCATAAAAAAGGCTTTCACTAGGGAATAATGTGGAAGTGTCACCTAATTCTTCTTGATATAATTTTTATATTCCAATACACTCTACATCTCGTCGAATGCTATATATTTAATGATAGAAGAATTAGGTCACTTATGATTAGGTGACTTATGTCGCCTAATCATACCAATGATGTACTTAGGGAAACTAATTCTAGACCACCAATGATGGTTTGAAGGAAGCACCTTCATGAAATCTGGTCTCTGTAAATATAACAGAGATTAGGCATCGAGTATAAACGATTAAATTGATCCATGAAATTATGAATAATTTTTATGTTTCTTAGCTTATATCATTTGAATATAAATAATGTAACAATATTTCTTAGTTTATTTGATTTAAATATGGATAATTCAATGATATTTCTTATGAATTATTTGTATTAAATCCAATGCAATTTTTGTTGATTTATTTATTAATAAATAAATAAATATTTGGAAATATTATTTAATTTTAAGTTATGGGGTGATATTGTCATGAGATTATTTATAGCTTGGTTGGAAAAATATTATTTAAAATGTATTTCAAAAAATATATAGTGATATTGGTGGTAAAACTGTACCAACATATCAAAATTTCAACCCTAAAAAAGGTAGTTGGAGTGATAAACTAACCTTAAAATAGTGTTAGTTTTAAAATTGATTTCAATGGTTTGTTTGCAATAGTA
This sequence comes from Picea glauca, assembly GCA_000966675.3. Taxonomy (NCBI): domain Eukaryota; kingdom Viridiplantae; phylum Streptophyta; class Pinopsida; order Pinales; family Pinaceae; genus Picea; species Picea glauca. The sequence goes on from JZKD02S0178036.1 coordinate 734,415, forward strand.
TTGGATTTTAAGGCCATGGTTCAAAAAAGGTTCAAATTACCATACCCACTATACCCACTATCCCTTACGACCATTTACACAATCATCCTTTGACACAGTACAACCCCTGAACAAAGAAATCCCTTAACATATCAATATCATTAACAATTATGACCATGTGCACATTAGACTTCCTAACACTTATGATCATATTTAATATAATCATACCTAACCAATAAGACACTAGTATACCCCTTAACTATTATGACCACTCACATAATCACCCCTTACCACACTATGACTCCAAACAAGCTAACCCTTCAAAACTGCACCAACCCTCTTACACAACCACCCCCGACACATTTTGGCCCTGAAGGCACTAATCCTCCTCCAATCTCTTTGAAAATATAAAAAATATTGATATTTGTTGACCATAATGTACCACTATTGGTAATATTGACTATATAAGACATTATCGATCACAATTCTCCATATTAGATACATTGACTCACCAAAACCTATCGTGTTTTTCCCACAAAAATTGTGCCCACTTATCTACTATCTATTTAACCATTATCTTGATAATTACATCACATACAAACCTACTAAACCAATAATCTTGATAAATGATTAACCCTACACCCTCCTTAACCATATGGACCAATTTTGGCAACTGTTGACCATGGTGGATGATAGTTGATCATGGTTCACTAGATTGATTGCATTAACCCACCAAAACCTAGGTCACTCACCCATGAACATTGTACCCAATTATCCATTAATCCATGATTGTGTGTCATGATAATCCCATTACTTACAAACCTCCTAATGCAATAATCCCTTTCACCCATCAACCCTTGACCCTCATTTACCATATTAACCACCATTTATCATGGTTTATCATCATTTACTATTGTCAATATAATTCACCATGGTGGACCATAGCTGATCCTAGTTCACCATATTAATTGCATTGACCCACCAAACCCCAGTCTCCTTTCCCATGAATTTCATGCCCACTTATCCACTCATCACTAACCACATTACTCAATGATATCATCACCCACAAATTTCCTATCCTAATAAATCAATCAACCCATCAACCTTATACCCTCATTGACCATATGGATCACTATAGCTATCATTGAACACGATTAACCTTTAATGATCATATTGACTATAGACCATATGTGCCATGGTTCACCATATTAACCACATTTACTAACTAACACATAGCTTGCTCACCCAAAAGCATCCATTGATTGCTTAGCTCGATATTCACATCACCCACAAACCTAATAACATAATAAACCCATTAACCCATCAACCCTCCATGCTCATTGACCATATGGATGACTATCGACTTCCATTGACTATTGGTTACTATGGTTAACCTCTATTGACAATATTAACTTTTTATATAATCCCATGAACCACAAACCTCCTAAGATAATAACCCCTTTAACCCATTAACTCTTGACCCTAATTTACCATATGGACCACCATTTACCACTATCAACCCTATTGACCATGGTGCACCATAATTGGACGCCATTTTTCACCATATTAATCACATTGACCCAACAATCCCTAGCCTTATACTCAAGCACAAACATTACACTCTGTTTTATGTATTAATCCATTGACCACATAATTTGATAACTCCATCACCCAGAAACCTACTAGTCCAATAATGCCATTAACTCATTAACACTCCACCTTCATTGATCATATGGATAATTGTTGACTATGGTTGACCATTATTGACCCTGGTTAATCTCTCTTAACTATATTGACTATATTTACTATATAGACTAATACTAACTTTATTAACCCACCAATACCTATCCCACTCCCTCATAAACACTACTTTCACTTATCCACTAATCCAATGAACATGTATCCCAATAATCCCATCACCTATAACAAACCTAGGCCTATATATAATATGCTATATATATAATATATAATATATAATATATATAATATATAATATATATATTATATAATATATATATTATATTATATATTATATATATAATATATATATATAATATATTATATATATAATATATATAATATATATTATATATTATATATTATATATATAATATAAAANAAACAAAAATTAAAAAACATATAAAAAAAAAAAAAAAAATCAAACAAAACAAAACACATTTCATGAAATCCCAGCCAACCCGCATGCATATTTGGAACACTCACCACCATTCCATGGATTTGGAGAAAATACACCCGCGTGGATATTTGGAACACTCACCACCACAGTCCATGGATTTGGAGCAAGCCGGAAGGGAGGGAGATCAGGAGGATGGATTTGGAGCACAAAATGGAGAGGAGGACAAGAGAAGGAGGAGAAGGAGGGAGACGTCCATGGGAGGAGGCTAGGGCATGGCTGGGTGCACACAGAGTGGAAGGGGGAGAAAGAGGAGAAGGAGGGAGAGGCACACGGGAGGAGGGCACGTAGGAGGAGGCTAGGGCGGATGGATTTGTAGAGGAGGGAACATAGAATTGCAAAGGAGGAGGGAACACGGATTTGCAGAGGAGGAGGACACATGGTTTTTCACCAGAGGAGGGCACATGAACGGAGGAAATGGTTTGACTTCTTTCTCTTATCTCTTGAGTGTGCATGATAATTGTTAGATGAAATGATTGATAGAAATGCTTAATATACTGTTTGATGAAATGCTTGATAGAATTCTTGATGAAATGCTAAGTCATCCTTTTAAAATTCTCCAATCGTACCCTTAGCACTAGGCTCATAATCGTTTTCAAAATTGAAGAGCCCTAACCATAATTGTTTACAACTCACACATGACCAATCCACTTGATTGTTCCATGAGAAGAAAAAATCCCCATGGGAGTAGTGTAAGTTAATAACCATTGAATATAGTCCAAAACAAATATTTGAAGAAAGTGTCGAAGAATTTGGGGATAGGGCAACAAGTAAGAATGAAAAAATAAATCTAGTAGCTCTTGCCCAATTTGTTGAAGCAACTTCTCAAATATAGTGTTAAACTCTCTGACATTTTCACTCTCATTCCTTCCTATCTTAGTAAGTTGCTACAACAACATATTATGGGTTGGTCCAGCCTCGGTCTTGAATAAATTAAGAAATCCACCAAGATGATCCAATTTTCACACTCTTCCCGGTTGCACAAATCCACCCCAATAGATTTCACCATCGTAACACTCTTTGCAATCCTATAGTCCACCCAACATGTGCCAACCAAAAACTTGTTCCATTTCTCCTCTTCTCAAGAGTCACTTTCCCAAGTCACTACAAGACTTTGGTTCACCCCATGGTGATCCCTCCTCTGACTTACGATTTTTCTCACTGAACTCTCCCTTGTTTATTTGATTCAATTTTCTATTGAACAACTCATTTTCCTTGATATCTTCTTCATGATCATTGTGTTCCACTTCCTTTGCTACTCGATCCTTTATATGTGTGTTCATTCTCTAACTGGTGTGTTCCTTTTGTTTTCTCCCATTATGTCATCTGACTCCAACTCATCATTGGTGTAGAGGGAGGTCGAGATGCTCCCCTTAATTCACCCATGTCACCAAGGGTGGATGGGTCCACTCCTTGTGTAGTCATGCCCAAGCCACTCCACCCATGTTCTTGTGTAACACAAGTCTTTTTCATCCATTGCAAGGTGTGTGAGGCGCATTTTCATCGGGTCTGCATGCTCTAGGTGTGCATCGAAGGCGCTCCTTCCTGAACCTATAGGACTATCATGCACAAAACCTTTCATATCCCTCCTTCTGTTCATTGACCAAATCACCCCCAAGTCTTACCAAGGAGAACCTATTCTTGGTGGGTGTCGTAGAGGGATTTACAACCTCCCCTACTCCAATCTATTTTCATCCTCGGAAACATACATTGAACAAGATCTCCATGCTGCATCTAAATATACTTTCAGATCTCATCTCCAACCTGGAAACTATTGTCTCCTACAATGGTTTCCAAAACAACCTTCCCATAGGAAGATCCATGAAGTGTCACATCTTGTTGACTTATTGTTTCATCCATAATTTTACTTGTTCATTCACAATTTTTTGTGTTGAATCACCTCATGACTTTGGCTAGTTGGGTAGCTAGTCCAAACATTGTGCTTCGACCACAAGAACTCACATATTCATGCTCAAACACCCCTTTATTTCTACAATCTCGTCAATCCCACAACTCTTCCTTTCTTCCATGACAAAGTCCACACTCCATCGACAACCTTTCAAGTCACCCAACTACATTCTCAGTAGCCTTCAAATTTACTAAGGCACCTTCCTCAAGGAACCCAAAGGCTTCACTTCCCACATCATGACATGAGATAATGTGTTGCAATATAGTGTGAAGGTGAAGGAAGATGGTTGTTAGTTCCATATCTCCCATCTCTAATATGTCCTGACATGATAAATGGAGAGTCACCATACTTTTGTGTTATGTGACATCTTTTGATCCTTGTTGCATGAATTTAAACTTGTTCAAACAAACATATGCCAATCCATCCACTACCTTATTGAAATATCCCACCATGTCTTCAACATCGACAAGCCTTACTTCCATCGACACTAAAATTTATTCATTTACTTTATTAGGTCATCCAACCATCACCCCACATCTTCCATGTTCATCCCCACAAGGTTGTCTGCTTTGATTTCTCTCAACAATCAATTGTAAAGAAGACATCGATGTGCCTCCTTCCTCATGGTAGGAACCAAACACAGATTCTAGACTGAGAACATGGCTAAATGGTCCATGTTCAGAATAGGCATTTCATTTTCCCTTCTCATGAACTCCTGCCCCAACACAACCTAAAAATTGTCCATGGGAAAAATGATGAAACTCGTAAATATGCTCCAATCTCCAAGTTTCAATGAGACGTCATTGGTTACACCAACAATGCTCTCTATTATTGAGTTGAAATATTTGAAGGTTTTCTACATTGGTTCGGGTTGCAACCTAAGTATTTTCATAGTATCCTCCCTTATGAAGTGATGATTGGCCCCACTATCCACCATCACAACCATTGACTTCCCATTGAGTTTGGCCTGCACATAGACAAGTCTTGTCACATATTTCTCCTTGCTTTCCATGGATCCTCCCTCCTTGAAAATTTTAGATTGAGAAAATGGATGATGTGGAAGACCCCAACATATGGGTTCTCTACTTTCTTCGAGGAATTCAATTTTTGTTTCAAGGGACAGAGACAATTATTCGTATAGTGTTCCTATATGCAACTATATGCAACTATATGCAACTTATGCAACTATATGCAACTTATGCAACTATATTGCAACTTATGCAACTATATGCAACTATATTGCAACAATTTCGTATGCAACTATATGCAAATATGAAACTATATGCAACTATGCAACATGCATTATGTTCTTTCCCTAAAAACCTATATGCAACTATATGAAAATAGGACCTAAAAACCTTATGTTATTTTCCTGACCATGGACAAGACCTAAGTTCCATACATGGTGTGAAGAAATTGTGAATGAAAACCATATCCCACCCAAGCACCATAGTCTATTAAATAGGATAAATGTGGTGGTTTGAGGCCTTGTTAATGTCCAATGAGCCAAAGAAAATATGTTTAGGACCTTAGGCCTTTTTTTTCCTCTCTAGTCATGGTACACACCTTGAGACCTATTCTTATTATGAAAACGTACCAATGGTTCCAAATGAAACTATATTGCAACTATATTCTCAAATACTGGTGAGTGGTCAAATGCAGCTATATTGCATCTTATGCAACTATATGCAACTATATTGCAAATTATGCAACTATATTGCAAATTATGCAACTATATGCAACTTATGCAACTATATTGCAACAATTTCGTATGCAACTATATGCAACTATGCAACATGAAACTTATGCAACTTAAGCAACTTTATGGAACTTATGCAACTTTACGCAACTTATGAAACTTTATGCAACTATACACAACTATATGACGGATAGGTGTGGCAATTTCAACTTTATGCAACTAAATGCAACTATATGCAATTGTTTTCGTACTATATTGCAACTTATGCAACTATATGCAACTATATGAAACTATATTGCAACTTATGAAACTATATGCAACTATATGAAACTATATTGCAACTTATACAACTATATGCAACTATATTGGAACAATTTTGTATGCAACTATATGCAACATCCAACTTATGCAACTTAAGTAAATTTATGGAACTTACGCAACTTTATTGCAACTTATGGAACTATATTGCAACTTATGCAACTATATGAAACTTATGCAACTTATGAAACTAAATGAAACTATGTTGCAACTAAATGAAACTAGGTGTGGCAATTTCAACTTTATGCAACTATATGATGGATAGCTGTGGCAATTTCAACTTTATGCAACTAAATGCAACTATATGCAACTATGTTGGTACCAAAAACGTATATTGGAACGATAACCTATCTTCTTGTTTTAACAAGTGTAGGTACCACCAAATAGGTATCTGTCCGATCTATCTTCCTTGAGTGATGATCAATATATAGTAAGAGAGGTTGAAAGTGAGACATGTTGTACTAGATCTACCAGTTCTAGATCAACTAGGTTGGAAAAGGTAAGGAAAAGATGTCGTACCCGCATGCAATTTTTTATTGCCAACGGAGGGTCATGTAATTATGATGTTGAGAGCATATGTGACATTGAGTTTCCCTTGAGGTATAAACATATAGTGCAATGATGGGCACCTAAGGAGCTACCTAAAGTGGACATAGATTTCTTCATCGGTGGGAGAATGTATCGTATTGCTCCTTCATCCTTACATGGATTGGGTTTATTTTCCATGGATGGCATAAAGGTCGGCTATGGAACTGTAACTGAATTGATGGAGTATGTCAGATCATTATACAAATACAATCATCGGTTGATGTTGGTCTGATATACGCAAAGAATGCGGAGATCCAAAGTTGCCGCAAATTATATACAACTACTAGATAACAATCAAAATAAAGGGGAAACTATGTATATTGATGGAAGGCCAAAAGCTACTGGAAACATTGTGGGCTTTATAAATAGTACATGACCAGTGGCAACAACTAAGAAATTGAATTGCATATTTGAGGCACGCAAAGGAAATCGTATATTTTTATGTGCAACAAAAACAATAGTTCCAAGTGAAGAGTTGTTGATCGATTACAACTTAAATAGAATATATGGAGAGGGTGAGCGTAGAAAGGAACCCACTTCACCTCAATAGGTAAATGTTAAATACACTAAAAACTTATGACTAGTACAACAACTAAATTTCAGAAATTTCATTATTTTTTTTTTGTTATTACTGCGGTATTTCATTTTCTTAATGTTACAGGTGAATTTCATAACTTTGATTGATTGATTTATTGTGTCAACATCTATCCAGGGTGATCGTGGTAGAAAATCATCCGCTACATCTCTTCAGGGTGACCATGGAAAGGCACCCACTATGCCTCAATAGGTAAATGTTAAACAACTTATGACTACAACAACTAAATTTCTGAAATTTCATTTTTTTTTTCTTATATTACTCCAATATTTCATTTTTTAAAAGTTACAGGTGAATTTCATAACTTTTGTTGATTGATTTATTGTGTCAACTTCTATCCAGGGTGACCATGTCCGACTTTCACCCGCTACATCTCTCCAGGGTGACCATGGAAAGACACCCATAGTGCCTCACCAGGTAAATGTTAAATACATTAACAACTTATTACTACAACAACTAAATTTATGAAATTTCATTATTTTTTTTTGATATTATTCCAATATTTTCATTTTTTAAATGTTACAGGTGAATTTCATAACTTGTTTTGATTGATTTATTGTGTCAACTTATGTCCAGGGTGACCGTGTCTGAGTTTCACGCGCTACATCTCTCCAGGGTGACCGTGGAAAGGCACCCGCAGTGCCTCACCAGGTAAATGTTAAATACAATAACAACTTATGACTACAACAACTAAATTTCTGAAATTTCATTATGTTTATTCTGATATTACTCCAATAGTTCATTTTTTAAATGTTACAGGTGAATTTCATAACTTTTGTTGATTGATTTATTGTGGCAACTTCTGTCCAGGGTGACCGTGTTCGAGTTTCACCCAGTACATCTATCCAGGGTGACCGTGGAAAGGCACCCGCAGTGCCTCACCAGGTAAATGTTAAATACAGTAACAACTTATGACTACAACAACTAAATTTATGAAATTTCATTATTTTTTTTCTGATATTATTGCAATATTTCATTTTTTAATGTTAGAAGTGAATTTCATAACTTTTGTTGATTGATTTATTGTGTCAACATCTGTCCAGGCTCCCACAGAGGATATTGATGAGGACAAAATATATCATTCGACAAACCCAATGACAATTGTAATGAAGGCCTTGAAGAAGGCTAACATGGAATATCTAGGTTTGATTAGAAAAGGACCCCTGACATAGGAGGACAGGGAAAGAATTGTAGAGCTACAAACTACAATAACTAATTTTGGAGTAAGTGGTATCTTTACATATTTTTATTAGCTATGACAATATCATATCTATTTTTTAGTTTCATATTTTGTATATGATCTGATAAAGAAAAATTTTCTGTTTGTAGGACTTTTTAAACCCCGTGTGTGGGGAACCTGTCGATCCTGCAACTACTATAGGTAGCAGTGAGGGTCCAATGCAAAACAAAGGTCGACATAGCAAAGTGAAAGTGAGGCTTTTTGAGCTTCCTGAGGTTCCCTTAGAATCCATTGATGAGCGGGGCGATTTTGACTGGCATGACATGCCGGACCATGATGAGCCAGAGCCTGGGACTCCACATGATGACTCTGGAAAGGAACATAGTGTAGGTGCACAGGATACTATTCTGCATGGAGCATAATGAATCAAAAGCACCGGATCACTAGATGTGACCTTTTTGGTGGATGATGCATGTGTTCTGATAAATATTCAGAAGATTGCAGGTAATTGTCCCATTAATTGATTCATGTTTTTCATGAAACTGAAATGGACATTTGTTGAGATTATTAATTGATTAATGGATAACATGTTGCTGTAGGAAATCATTTTTTCTATTGAAACTTACATGAAAAAGCATTGGATTTATTTGGCCCCAACATTCGCACACGGTGGAATGGCCAAGATAGCAAAAAGAAAGATGATTTAATAGATCACATGGTAAACTTGTTCAACAACACTTTCAACAAGAAAGTGGTTACAAAGTTGGCCGACGAGAATTTAAAATACACCAGGGCCCAATATAAGGATAAATTGCAAATAGACCTCAAGCACGAGCACCCTCCCATGGTTCTCGAGAAAGAGTGGAAGGCGCTAATAGAGGATGAAAAGGAGAACTTGTTTAAAAAACAAGGATGACAACCATGAGCTGGTCAAGCAAGGTACAACGCATGTGATATTATCAGTGAAATATGAACATTTATGTTTTTCTTTCCTGTTTTAAGTAACAATTCCGATATCTAATGTTTTTCAAAAATTCCATATGTAGGCTACCAAACACATCCAAAGAAACAAATGACAGAGTGGAAAAAAAGGGCCAGCATAAACTAGGCCAGGGTGGCTACGGAAAACTCAAACCTTGAATAGTAAGATTTAAATGATTAACTGTGGTTAATATTTATTTAACAGTAGCAAACAAATATATGTTTTTGTTATTGGTATTTTTAATGGTGTTATGCATTGTAGTTAAATATGTCCGACACTGCTGCCACGGAGGAGGAACTAAAGCTTGGCTACAAGCATGGTTTTAAAAGTGTTATTGAATATAGAAAAATCTCGGGCTAGACTCCTATCTCCCTAGCCACACAGGTAAATCAAATGAATAAGGAAACCGCAATAGCATGCTTGTAAAGTCTATTCATATTTTATTATATCACCCTTAACTAAGTATTTATGTTTGTTTTTAAGCAATAGTGCTATTGCAGTAGTGAATCAAGCGGTATTCAACAAACACTACGTCATACAAGGGTCCACATGTCCAGTGACAGTGTAGAGCAGAGTACCCATTCTGGTATGTATGCTTCAGAATTGGAAATATTTACTATGATTGTAGATATTTATTTCCTAACTTATACTTATATATTATCTTCTCAAAATTGAAGAGCATGTAGCTTAGGAGGGTGAAATGCGATAGCAACCAAGTGTATAGGAAATTAACGCACCAACTGTCCAAGCTACAGAGACAGGTAAAGAGAAATAGTGTAATGTTAATCAAACATATGAATTAGTTATTTCAATTATATTTCAACATATCGATATGATCATTTTTGTTGTTCCAGTTCATGACCCTGAACAGATGCCAGCTAACTCTTCTTAGTGACGTACCAGAAGTATGGTACATGAGCACACACAAACAATAGAAGGACTAGGCACATGAAATACAATGTCCTTGGATGATGATGATATCCCAATTGTCAATTTTATGAATGTAAAAAAACATAAATCAAAGAAAAATTAGATGTATAAATTCATGACCTATTTTTGGATCTTCATCAATGTTTATATGGTCATATGTTTTGATGACTATTCTAGTTATGCATTAATGTCTATATGTTTTCTATATAAAGAAAATCATTTGTTGGGTATGGAGAGTTGAGAGCGATGTGAAGGGGGGGAGGGGCCATATGAGCTTCCACCTTCACTTGGTTGGCCCTATTTAGTAGAGAATAATCTATTATCGAAACAAAGAGAAGCTCATTAAGGTATATGACAACTTAATTTTTTTTCTATAGTATTTTACATAACTAAATGCATGCTTATTTGCTTATTAATTATCTACTCATATAAAAAATTTGTCGTTTATGAGTCATGCAGGTCTTGGTGATGGAAATGCATCTCGTGGACAACTGTTATCAAGTTGTATGGGCTAATGGATCTGGCGAAAGAACAATGAAAAGGTAAGGGTTTTGACGTGTTTTTAAAAGTAGGCTTTATACTAGTAAAAGTTCACAATCCTCATGAATA
>JZKD02S0178036.1:746904-757123 GCA_000966675.3 Picea glauca
TTAGTAATATTCCTCTTATTATTATCAAGGAAGAAGTTGATAACTAGCCCTTATATACACTATGTCTAAGTTATCGAGGCATCAAATAACATTATGTTTTTACAAGAATATATGATTCAATGTCATAACGACCCTTTTAGTTCATAAGAGTTTCCAAATCTTCAAGGTGTTAAGAGCCATTATTTCCCAAATCATTCAGAACATAGAAGAAAATTTACCAATAGCTTATACATAGGTGATGAAAGAGATTTTAAAACTTTTCATAAATCGCAACCCTTTAACTGATGGTGTTTTCATGGGTTAAAAAACTTACTTTACAAACCTAACAATATTTCTACCTTTCAACATTCTCATGAACCCTAAGGTTTACCATTACTCCTTGTGGGTCATAAATTTCCACTCACCAAATTCATACAAATTGAAATTTTGGTCACTTGCACAAGCCTATATGACATCAGTACAAATATATGAATTCAAGTAGGAGTAGACCTTTTCCCTTTCAAGTTGAAGATCCCCGTCAACTTTGGGACTCAATGTCTCTTCATTAAATTCACCTTCTAATGAGGATGACATAGACAACTTCAAATAATCCACATATACATTGGAATATTTTCCCATATATTGTGACCAATACAATCAAATAGCTTTTATTCATTCTTATCCACAATCCTAAAATATGATTATAAACCTTTCTTTGGTGGGTGCAAACACACTTGATCAAACTTAGGAGGTATGTGTTGTAAAATGCTTATCAAGCCTCTTTTCGTAATTTGATTGAGATTCCTACAAGATGGTTTCTTATACCTACACATGTTCGTGGATTTTTCTTTTTAACGAAGTTCACATATTTTCCCATTGATCAATTTTCTTAATTGTTCCACTTTGAGAGATAAAATTTCAAGTTAAAGTGAGTACAATAAAATATGCGAAAGTCATAGGTGGAGGATTTGAGGTGAGCAATGAATTGTGCAATGAAAAATGATATTGTGACATCCCCAAAAATAAAATATTTTTGAAATTTAAAATTTGCTAGAAATTCATTCCGTTTTTAGTAAATTCGAATTTGGATTTTTTTTTCCATTTATGGAAATTACGAATTTCGAATTTAATAATTGTAATTAATTATTATGACTGTTGGGCAGGGATTTGATTTAACCCAACTAACTAGTTTACTATGACACTTGTATGAAAACATAATATTTTATATTGATTTCAAGAGGACAAATGGAACAACCATGTTGAAATCAGCCGACCATGAATCCATGAGTGGGGAACATGTTGGAAACACCTCTGGGCTGATGGTTACAAGTGGAAAATAAGGAATTTGGCCATTGGCAACCCCTGAAAATTAGGGATTTAGAAAGCTACGAAAATTCCCAGGGGAGGGAAAGAGACCTAAGAAAATTGATAAATAGCATATGTGAGGAGGCAGGATGCTGCCAAGTATGCCGGGGAAGGAGACTATTGATTTACTTGTTGTTATGAACACTGGTTGAGTGTGAGGCAAGGGAAACTACTAGAGCTGTAGGACATTACTGAAGAGAAGCTTTTCCAAGTTCACCCTCATGAATTCATGGTCAGGCTAGGGGGTGAATCGGGCAAGTGGTTTGGCTACCCTATTCTATGGTTGGGAGGAACGTGGTTGTTCCCTTTGTCTTTCAACGTATTATTTCATATATGTTATTTTTGTCCCTTCTCTGGCTGAATGTTAAATGGTTACATACTTGATAGAATGTATTTGTTAATTCTAATTTAGAAATAATATTAAGGATGAAAGATCAAATTCATCCTATTGCAAACTTAGGAACTGCTAGAATGTCTCTCTACTAGTTCGGAATAGACTATCTTGCTGCATCTCATTACTGTTATGAATACTAGTTCCCGAAAGTATACTAGCTAGAAGGATATGACTAGTCAATTCTTAAAGAAGATCTTTGTTGTGGTTTGAATTACTACTATAGTAAGATAAAGCGTCGTAGTTGAAAACCCCACAAGTAAATTGTAATGTAGATTTGAGTTTACCTACATTTTGTATAGATATATAGTGTATAGATATATATATAAATATGTATGGACATTTCTGATATATAAAGGCACGCACAACAGTACAGTAATTAAGTAAGATTTCTTCCATGTACTAGCTGAACAGTCATGATTTTTTTTTAGGAGATAACCCTAATCGCAAGTGTCTAAGATATTTATGTGTATTTAAAGTACAAAAGTGACCTTGTGAATACCAAGAATTATTATAGACCACCTACAACGTTTTCACATCTTTATATCAACTGGTGTTTAATAAAAGTTATAGGTTGAAATGTTGGAAAATTATTGGAGTGAATCGAATTAACACAGTTTAATTACCAGAATTAATCATGAGAGGTGTGAAGGCCCAAGGAAGAAGGGACATCCCGAAACTTAAACATACCCTGAGTAAATTACTAACTGTGTAAATAACAACACAATCACCTAGAATTTAAAAAGGAAATTCTTTAACATAAGTATAGTAAGTGAAAATTGAATTCATTTACCATCATGCGATATGGAGTCAAATACAAATAAGATATACATATAGCCGGCAATAGCCGAGCACCTTTTTCTTTTTCAAAATCCTTTCCTTGGAAGTAACCAATATGGTGCTAATATATTAAACCAATGAAATAACCAGTATGCCATTACAAGTAGGCGGAAGGGAAACCCTGTATGTCTTTTAAGAATAATATTACATATCTCTTCCAGAATTGAAACAAATAAACATTCCATACGATGTTTTATTTCCTACAATAAATTTCCATCACAATATGGGTTACCCTTAATCAAACGTTACCGAAACGGAACAAAACTACGCTGTAAATAAAAGGACTGGAAAGGGACCATGCCCTTCCTCTAGAACTAAAGGAATGAGACAGAGAGGGTTACGGGCATGGAACCCGAATACCTTTGTCTCCAAGGATGTACGCGGATATCCGAAGCTGCTACCGATGAGGACTCTGCAAAATTTGTATCAATAAAATATTAGTAACTAAATATGCCATTGAAATATTAGAACTATATGAAAGAAGGGTAAATGAAATTATCCACAGAATGGAAATACATCACTTGACAGAACTGGTACTTATCTTGGATTTTGTCATGGGCATGATCGATTTCCCAGCCGTGGTCGTCCACCAACCAAAAAGGGGAGGAGCGAGCTTGATTAAGTTGATGGGTACCCTCGCATCAAAACAAGGCCCCATCATTAGTTACAACATCCAGTTCAAGAAAGAAGTTATACAATAAATTATAGCTTTCGTAAGTATAATAGTAGTTCCATCCCTGATTTCAGAGACATTAAATAGTGAATGAATATACTCTAAGGTACAAACAATATATAGATGATATACTAGATGAAATCTTCGTAAAGAGAATTGAAATATAGTTAACATGAATGTTAAATATAGGAATCCGTTTGTTTTAAAAAATTTATGAAGAAAGGATTAAAGTAACATGGATGAATTTAGCTTATTGACAGACCACAATAAGCCATTACAGAACCCGTAAATAACTACCATTTATATGGTATAAAGCCTTCGAACCGAGAAGTACCATTTAAATCAAGATTTAAAAAACACATTTAGGAAAGGTCCTTTTAGGAGCTCTCTCCTTGGGATTACGAGTTGTTGGCGAGGATGGGATATAGGTGAAAGGGGCCCTTTGTGGAAGATGAGCGGAACTGGGATTGGAAACTTTATTCAGATACTAAATGGAGAAAAAACCAGCCACTACGGGAATTTAGAGCCTACGAAACAACTACAATTCATTTAATATGGACAAGGAAATACTGCAATTACAGTGCAATGCTCTCACCGTAATAAACGTAGCTTCTGGAATGGAATCCGGAAAAACCCCGCAAAAGATCAAATACCAAACAATGATACAGGATAGTGAAGCAAAGTGGAAAACATCATGCCCTAGAGGCAATCTACTTGCGGAACACCCAGAAACAAAGGAACGAGGCATCCATCCCCTTTGGAAATTTCCAGAACAGATAAGACGCGGTAATAAAAACTTCTTAGCAGAGGGGAGGAAATTCCAAAACTTTCATGGAGTTTTGTAAATAAGAGAATAACCACTTACTGATAGTATAATCACTATGGCACATAGGTTATTCATGTTGTTGCAAGAGGAAGAAAACTTAGCCATAAATCTCAGACTAGAGATACAAAAGTAACGAGAAAGCTTACTAGTAGGTTAGATAGCGATGCCACCTCCACTTTGAGAAAAACCTCATTGTTGTTTCCTCCTCGACAGGAAAATGGAGTCGTAGAGCTAGACCTCCAAAGAACTTCCCCACAACAAAATCCATTAACCTAGCTAACTCTTCCTCTAAGAATAAGGTTTGCGAGTACGAATGACCGGGTGATGAAATAGACTTGTCACGACCACATTGGATAGTAGGTCAGGTGATGGCCTCGACTGTAGCATGTACCCTACCCCCTTTAATGCCTTGACCAGAATTAAGTGCATATCGAACCTACCCCTCCTTTGGTATACAATGAGCTACTGAGTAAAGAAACTCCTGTGCGACTCATGGAAATCTTTAAAACCAAAATCGCAATAAATGCAGTTAATACAATGCACAATTGACACTACGTTTGGACAGGTGGAGCCGAATGGGATGGGTAAGCACATATCATACCTAAACCCTAAAACACAACGAGTGTAGTTAGTACAATGTACAATTGACGCTACATTTTCAGACAGGTGGAGCCGAATGGGATTACTAGCACAGACAGAGGATTATCAAATATTCATTCTCTGTGTTAACCGAAAGGCTTTACCTAACCACTTTTCCATATCCGGATACTGTTAAAACTAAAAGGGGTCTGCTTACTTTAAACTTTTCACAGAGGAGTATAGACTAATACTCTACTTTTACCTAAGTCTTTTTGGTCGTTTTATTGTATGATTATGTGTATGGACTAACGCATGAGGCCTAGGCCATAAATCCCAAAGTCATTTGTATTGTAAACATATGGTAATGGTTTATATGTAGGGACTAGCACGTAAGGTTTTAGCCATAAAATCCCAAAGTCATTTGTATTGTGAAGACTGTGGTGATGGTTATAGGTACAAATAGATAGGAAAGTAATTATAATTATAGGACTTTAAATAAACATTGAAATGAGGAGTAAACACTTATTATATCGTCGATTTGAAAACTTTAAGTTGAATGGTAATAACAGTTGACGACAGTAAGGACTCTAGTACACTTTCAGACTCAAGCTATATAACAGAAAGCTTATTTTCTTGAATCTCGAAATTATTCAAGGATAATTGTACAAACAATTTATACTTTTTTAGACAGTTTTTGAGGTACATTACATATGGTATCAGAGAAAAAAGTTACAACATTAGGTCTGGACAGGGACACATTAATTGCTTAGTATATATTCTGATTTATGTAAAACTAATAAATCTTGTGGTTACAAACAGAAAGCCCTTTGTATTTTGTGTTGATTATGGAAGCTCAGGAAGGTGTAGAAATCATGATGGAAGGAAATCCACAGCAAGGACCTCCTGGAGATCCAAGACAGAACAATGATGGAAGCTCACCCACAGAGGTGTTAGAAATAATGAGGAACCTTATTGTTGAACTACAGATTTTCAAGGCCGACAATGAAAAATTGAAGAAAGCATAGAAGGAACAAAAAGAGATAAATGAAGTCCTATTGCATAGTATAGTAACCAAGAAAATCCCAAAAGACGATAACCATGACGAAGAGGTCAGCAAAAGGGCCTCCAAGAACTCTGGGCCAGAAACAGAAAAAGGAGATAGTTCGTCGGAAGGAACACCTTCAGCTGAAGACAAAACTAAAACAGAAAGAAAAAGAAAACAAGTGGACCACCTTGAAGTAGAATTTAAAAAAATTAAACCAGCCACCTTTGATGGAGAATCCAGGACATGAGAAGAAGCTGAGGCATGGTTCTTGGACATCAAAAAATACTTTTAAATCTACAACTATTCCAACAATACGATGGTCATAATGGCCATCTACAATCTAAAAGGGAAGGCCATCATTTGCTGGCAAGACCTAAAATTGGCCAAGGGCTTGAAGGAGAAACAGTGAGAATGGTGTGACTTTAAGAAGTATTTCAAAAAATAGGACCTTTCAGAAAGCTATTATGAAAGGAAAATGAAAGAATTCTATGAGCTACGACTCAGAAAAATGTTGATGGAGGACCTTATAAATAAATTCCTGGAGATGCTAAGGTTCATACCATACATTCATAAGGATAAGTTAAAAATCCAGCGATTCTTAAGCTGTTTACCACAGTCCTACAGGGACAGAATTGAGTTCGACAACCCCAAATCCTTGAGTGAACTATTCAGGAAAGAACGAATGTGCTATGACCAGTACAAATAGTGAGTGGAGTTTCCCAAAGCTTGGGAGGATAAGAAACAAGATCGAATGAACCAGCGGATGAAGGGATACCAGCCAACTCTGTATTAGAATGCCCCAAAAAGATTTCCAAGAAAGGATTTTCACTCCAACTATCCGAATAAGCACGGTGGCGGAAAACCGGTAAATTTGGGAACAAAAAAGTTTGGAGACAACTCCTGCGAGCCACTAAAGTGCTGGGAATGTGGAGAACCTCATCTAAGGAGGAATTGTCCACGTTTAATTTAAACAAACTGAACTAGTGTTCATAATTTGCAGGAATCCTCGACAGTGGGAGACGTGGGCAGAAGCCTGCATCAGATAAATGCAGCCATAGATGGTCGACAAGTTGACCACCAGTCCTCGGTGGTAAAGATTAAAGGTAAAATCAATGACACTCGAATTTCTGTTTTAATTGACCCTGGAGCTACGTTAAGTTATATTACCCCTAATGCAGTAGAGTCAAATAAACTTAAGAAACTGAAGCATGCAAAATCATGGCTTGTACAACTAGCAACATGTACTAAAAGGAGAGTAGTTGACTTTATTTATGATTTTGAGTTTAGATTAGATGGTCAAAATATAAGGACCAATTTGAACATCCTACCACTAGGATCTTATGATATGATTATCGGGATGGATTGGTTGGAACAATATAAAGCAGTACTAGACTATTATATAAAGGTACTTAGCTATAAAGATGATCTTAGCACTGTTAGAACAACCCAAGGCGTACCAAAACCTGTATCAGTCCAACAAGTTTCAGTGATGCAACTCAAGAAATGTATTAGAAAGGGATGTCAAGTTTATGCCATCCAAGTGACGGATTTATTAGAAAAAGAAGATAAGCCAAAGTTAGAAGACTTTGCTGTCCTACGTGAATTTAAAGACATGTTTGTGGATGAGATACCAGAATTAACTCCTAGAAGGGAAATAGACTTCTCCATAGACCTACTACCCGGTTCAGTCCCTATCTCAAAAGCACCCCACCGAATGAGTCTACCAAAACTGACAGAATTAAAAATACAATTACAAGAATTGTTGGACAAAGAGTATATTAGACCAAGAGTCTCACCATGGGGGGCACCAATCCTCTTTGTGAAAAAGAAAGATGGTACTCTAATATTATGTATCGATTATAGACAACTGAGAAAAATGACTATTAAGAACAAATACCCCTTACCAAGGATAAATGATCTGTTTGATCAGGTAGGTGGGGCCAAGATCTTTTCAAAGACGGACTTACGATCCAGTTATCATCAAGTTAGGGTAAAAGACGAGGACATAAGAAAAACAATTTTTCAGACAAGATATGGACATTACGAGTTCGTAGTCATACCTTTCAGACTCACTAGCGATAAACCAGTCATTCAAAGGAAAATGTAGAGTTACAACTCTAGCTCCAACCGATAATCAATTCTCAATGTAGAGTTAAAAATGTTCTGGAACAATCAATATCAAAGGAATAAAGAAAAATTACCCTATCTACAACTCAACACTATGCAACAGACCAATCAATAAATATAAAAAAAATGTTTGGGTGATGAATCAAATCAAATGAAAAGTATAAACGTTGTCATTAAGGAAGTAAATAAAAACACAAAACCATTAAATAGAGTGACTGTACATTAAGCACCTCGTAAGGAAATATGATCACTGTAAAGATGCATTCACATTGCCATCAATAAATTTGTGATTGCCATTGACTGTAATTGCCATGCCAATTAAATGAAGTTGCGGTACCTTAATCACCACAAAATGGAATATATAAAGTCATTGTTCTACATATTTGAAGGCATAGATAAATTAAACGGATGGGGACCAAAATTTCATGGGAAAAAAGACGCAGTTTTCGTAGTGAGGATTGCAGAGATCCACACTGGGAGTGATGGCTAAATTGCAGAGTTTTCCAGGTAATTCCCTGAGGTTAAAAATGACTAAGGGAAAACTCGTTGTCCAAAAAATGATTAAGTAAATGTAGGGTCACTATCTCAGTCCGACAAAGAAGAAAAACATAGGTATTAAACATGAACATCTTGGGTAAAAATCGCTGGAGTAAAAATTTCTTGAAATAAATTGCTTAGAAAAAAAAAATCGCACAAGTAAAAACAAATGCAGAACGCAGTACCCAATGACGTCCATGTAAGGAATCGTAGTCAATTTAAAATGAAAACATAGAGCCATATCCAGTAAAGAAAATACTTTCAACAGATCATTGAAAATTCACGGTCACCCAACTTACAATTCAGCCTGACCCACAACCAATGACTAGTCAAGCAAAAATACAGATATAAGATCACAGATAAATTCCCAACCAAGTGCTAAGGTTTCTCAATAAAACTGCCAAGGCAAGGTGTAGAGAAAATAAACCAAAAACGTAGAGGGTTATAGAATGCAGAGCCCAATTATAATGCAGGGATCAATGCAGTCATGTTTATAAAACACAGAGAGAATTATTACCATGTAGTGAATTAAATGCAGAGCTAAACTGATCAGGAGTATATTGAGACGTAGAGTCAAACTTTAGGGGCTAGGAAATATACAATGGTGGAAATTATCAACACAATAAGGTGCAAGGACCATCAATTAGCCAAGAACAATCAACAGGGGTAGACGGCTAACAGGAATGTCCTTCGCTCATCATCCTCGCACAGAAAAGCAGGGCATTGAGATCCATAGGTCTTTTAACTCTAAGGCGATGACCGTAGATTAGGCTCCTATCCGACTAATCAGGTGAGGACTGGTGAGCTAGGGATGAAGGATAAATAACCATGAAGGTCATAATCAACACAACAAGGTGGTCATGATGTTCGGGGAAATGAAACCATGGGAGTCAATCTATCATCGAGCTAGGCTAAGAAAATTTCATAAAACCATCTAGACATCAATTCACTTACCCAAGTAAAAATGCAGATTCAAGCATAAGATCTAAATCTATTTATCATACAAAAGAAGAAAGTGTACCATTGCCTGTTTGCCCGCTCTAAGTTGACGTCCCACATGCTCCTTGCAACTCCCGTGTGTCGACCGGTGAGACCTCACCAGTACCTCCCAGCCAATGCTAGGGGTACTCTTCTTCCCCCTTATCCCCCCGACCTGCAAAGGGGCCACACACTCACTATCTAGAGATTTCGACTAGCTCCCATCTCCCCTCTCAAGGCCGAGCTACCACTCCTCACCGAGCTGGGTATCCCAACTCCCACAAGTTAAGTCAGTCAAGTGGATATTTATGCAGTGTAACGTTACGCAAATATAAGATGATCCTTCATTATTCTCCTTCCTTCATTATATAGAGTTTCAAACTTCCTTTCTTTCCTAAATCTCATTTAATTAAATTTTTAAAAATAATTTCCTAAAAATTCCTCTCCGTACAAGTGTCGCCCATCACCTACATTCCTCCATAAATTATTTTCTTTAATTAATTAATTATCTTTATTTCCCTCACCCACCTAGAGTTACTCCTACAATCACTCCTAGGTGTCCCCAAATTCTCTTACAGGTTTTAATAACTTTCTCTTTTATTAAATTGCTAGTTCAGTTTAAATTAGAAATCTCTTAAATGGTAGATGCTTTACTAAGTTTGACCTTCCGCTTTTTCCATTATTTTCCCCTTTTTTCCTTTTTAAGTTTACCTCTTTTCTTAGTTTCCTAAAATTTTAGATTTTCCCTCTTTCCACTTTTTAATTAGAACTCAAAAAGGCAGGTGTGGAATTTACCCCTTTTACCCTTTTATCTTTTAATTAATATAATTTAAATTATAAAAAATAATAAAACAATTAATTCCCTTTTTAAATTTTACT
>JZKD02S0178036.1:757173-794256 GCA_000966675.3 Picea glauca
TAAAACAGACAGAAAAAGAAAACAAGTGGACCACCTTGAAGGAGAATTTAAAAAAATTAAACCAGCCACCTTTGATGGAGAATCCAGGACAGGAGAAGAAGCTGAGGCATGGTTGTTGGACATCAAAAAATAATTTCAAATCTACAACTATTCTAGCAATATGAAGGTCAGAATGGTCATCTACAATCTGAAAGGGAAGGCCAGCATTTGGTGGAAAGACCTAAAATTGGCCAAGGGATTGAAGGAGAAACAGTTAGAATGGTGTGACTTTAAGAAGTATTTCAAAAAATAGTACCTTTCGGAAAGCTATTATGAAAGGAAAATGAAAGAATTCTATGAGCTATGACTCGGACAAATGTCGATGAAGGACCTTATAAATAAATTCCTGGAGCTTCTAAGGTTCATACCATACATTCGGGAGGATAAGGTAAAAATAAAACGATTCTTGAGTTGTTTACCATAGTCCTACAGGGATAGAATTGAGTTCGAAAACCCTAAATCCTTGAGTGAACTATTCAAGAAAGAACAAATGTGCTATGACCAGTGCAAATAGTGAGTGGAGTTTCCCAAAGCCTGGAAGGATAAGAAACAAGATCGAATGAACCAACGGAAGAAGGGATACCAGCCAACTCCGTATTGGAATGCCGCAAAAAGATTTCCAAGAAAGGATTTTCACTCCAACCATCTGAATACACAAGGTGGCGGAGAACCGGTAAATTTGGGAACAAAAAAGTTTGGAGATAGCTCCCGCGAGCCACTAAAGTGTTGGGAATGTGGAGAACCTCATCTAAGGAGGAAATGTCCATGTTTAATTTCAGTAAATAGAACTAGTTTTCATAATTTGCAGGAAGCCTCGACAATGGGAGACGTGGGTAGAAGCCTTCATCGGATAAATGTAGCCATAGATGGTCGACAAGCTGACCACCAGTCCTCGGTGGTAGAGATTGAAGGTAAAATCAATGACACTCGAATTTCTGTTTTAATTGACCCTGGAGCTATGTTAAGTTATATTACCCCTGATGCAGTAGAGTCAAATAAACTTAAGAAACTTAAGCATGCAAAATCATGGCTTGTACAACTAGCAACAAGTACTAAAAGGAGAGTAGTTGACTTTATTTATGATTTTGAGTTCATCTTAGATGGTCAAAATATAAGGACCAATTTGAACATCCTACCACTAGGATCTTACGATATGATTATCGGGATGGATTGGTTGGAACAACATAAAGCAGTACTAGACTATTATACAAAGGTACTTAGATATAAAGATGATCTTGGCACTGTTAGAACAACCCAAGGCATACCAAAACCTGTATCAGTCCGACAAGTTTCAGTGATGCAACTCAAGAAATGTATTAGAAAGGGATGCCAAGTTTATGCCATCCAAGTGACGAATTTATTAGAAAAAGAAGATAAGCCAATGTTAGAAGACTTTGCTGTCCTACGTGAATTTAGAGACATGTTTGTGGATGAGATACCAGAATTACCTCCTTGAAGGGAAATAGACTTCTCCATAGACCTACTACCCAGTTCAGCCCCTATCTCAAAAGAACCCTACTGAATGAGTCTACCAGAACTGAGAGAATTAAAAATACAATTACAGGAATTGTTGGACAAAGAGTATATCAGACCAAGAGTCTCACCATGGGGGGCACCAGTCCTCTTTGTGAAAAATAAATACAATACTCTAATATTATGTATCGATTATAGACAACTGAACAAAATGACTATTAAGAACAAATACCCCTTACCAAGGATAAATGATCTATTCGATCAGGTAGGTGGGGCCAAGATCTTTTCAAAGATAGACTTATGATCCAATTATCATCAAGTTAGGGTAAAAGATGAGGACATAAGAAAAACAATGTTTCGGAAAAGATATGGACATTACGAGTTCGTAGTCATACCTTTCGGACTCACTAGCGATAAACTAGTCATTCAAAGGAAAACATAGAGTTACAACTCTAGCTCCAACCGACAATCAATTCTCAATGTAGAGTTAAAAACGTTCTGTAACAATCAATATCAAAGGCATAAAGAAAAATTACCCTATCTACAGCTCAACACTATGAAACAGACCAATCAATAAATATAAACAAAATGTTCAGGTGACAAATCAAATCAAATGAAAAGTATAAACATTGTCATTAAGGAAATAAATAAAAATGCAACACTATTAAATAGAGTGACTGTACATTAAGCACCTCGTAAGGAAATGTGATCACTGTAAGGATGCATTCGCATTTCCATCAATAAATTTGTGATTGCCATTGATTGTAATTGCCATGCCAATTAAATGAAGTCGTGGTACCTTACTCACCACAAAATGGAATATATAAAGTCGTTGTTCTACATAGTTGAAGGCATAGACAAATTAAACGGATGGGGGCCAAAATTTTGTGGGAAAAAAGATGTGGTTTTCACAGTGAGGATTGTAGAGATCCACACTGGGAGTGATGGCTAAATTGCAGAGTTTTCCAGGTAATTCGTTGAGGTTAAAAATGACTAAGGGAAAACTCGTTGTCCAGAAAATGATTAAGTAAACATAGGGTCACTATCTCAGTCTGACAAAGAAGAAAAACATAGGTATTAACCATGAAGATCTCGGGTAAAAATTGCTGTAGTAAAAATTTTCTGAAATAAATTGCTTAGAAAAAAAAATCGCACAAGTAAAAGGAAATGTAGAACGTAGTCCCCAATGTCGTCCATGTAAGGAATCACATTCAATTTAAAATGAAAAAAGAGCCATATCCAGTAAAGAAAACGCCTTCAACAGATCATTGAAAATTCACGGTCACCCAACTTAAAATGCAGCCTGACCCCCAACCAATGACCAGTCAAGCAAAAATGCAGATATAGGATCGTAGATAAATTCCCAACCAAGCGCTAAGGTTGCTCAGTAAAACTATCGAGGCAAGGAATAGAGAAAATAAACCAAAAACGTAGAGGGTTATAGAATGCAGAGCCCAATTACAATGTAGGGATCAATGCAGTCATGTTTATAAAACACGGAGAGAATTATCACCATGGAGTGAATTAAATGCAGAGCTAAACTATCTAGGAGTATATTGAGACGTAGAGTCAAAATTTAGGGGCTAGGAAATATACAATGGCGGAAATTCTCAACACAAGAAGGTGTAAGGACCATCAATTAGCCAAGAACAATCAACAGGGGTAGACAGCTAACAGGAACCTCTTTTGCTCATCATCCTCACACACAAAAGCGGAGATCCATAGGTCTTTTAACACTAAGATGACGACCGTAGATCAAGCTCCTGGCCAACTGCTCAGGTGAGGATTGGTGAGCTAGAGACAAAGGCTAAATAACCATGAAGGTCACAATCAACACAACAAGGTGGTCATGACGTTCAGGGAAATGAAACCATGGGAGTCAATCTACATCGAGCTAGGCTAATAAAATTTCAGAAAACCATCTAGACATTAGTTCACTTACCCAAGTAAAAATGCATATTCAAGCGTAAGATATAAATCTATTTATCATACAAAATATGAAAGCGTACCGTTGCATGTTTGCCCACTCTGAGTGGACGTCTTGCGTGCTCCTTACAACTCCCGTGTGTCAACCGGTGAGACCTCACTAGTACCTCCCATCCAATGCTAGGGGTACTCTTCTTCCCTCTTAGCCCCCTGAGCTGCAAAGGGGCCACACACTCATTATCTAGAGATTTCGACTAGCTCCCAGCTTGCCTCAAAAGGTCAAGCTACCACTCCTCACTGAGCTGGGTATCCCAACTCCCACAAGTTAAGTCAATCAAGTGGATATTTCTGCAGTGTAACGTTACGCAAACAGAAGATGATCCTTCATCCTTCTCCTTCCTTCATTATATAGAGTTTCAAACTTCCTTTCTTTCCTAAATCTCATTTAATTAAATTTTTAAAAATAATTTCCTAAAAATTCCTCTTCGTACAAGTGTCCCCCATCCCCTACAATCCTCCATAAATTAATTTCTTTAATTAATTAATTATCTTTATTTCCCTCACCCACCTAGAGTTACTCCTACAATCACTCCTAGGTGTCCCCAAATTCTCTTACCAGTTTTAATAACTTTCTCTTTTATTAAATTGCTACTTCAGTTTAAATTAGAAATCTCTTAAATGGTAGATGCTTTACTAAGTTTGACCTTCCACTTTTTCCCTTATTTTTCCCTTTTTTCCTTTTTAAGTTTACCTCTTTTCTTATTTTCCTAAAATTTTAGATTTTCCCTCTTTCCCCTTTTTAATTAGAACTCAAAAAGGAAGGTGTGGAATTTACCCCTTTTACCCTTTTATCTTTTAATTAATATAATTTAAATTATAAAAATTAATAAAACAATTAATTCCCTTTTTAAATTTTACTTCAACATATATATATATATATATATATATATATATATATATATATATATATATATTATGAATAAATTAAATTTCTTACTCCCTCCGTGTTACAAGATTTTAACGAAAATCATAATTATTATTTAAGTTGTTTTTATTTTTATTTTATTTTTATAGATAGAAAATTTTTTACCATGAGCATAATTTTGACTTAGACCTTAAATTTTGTACTGGGAGACATTTAATTAGGGAAATTGTTTTTAAAAATACTTAACATGTTATTCGTCCTAAGGCCATCTAGGTTCATTCCTCTATCATCAACAACGTGATTAGCCCTTAAGGACGCACTAGGTGCTCTAGGGGTGCTACTCGCCTCATTTGTTCCCTTGCTCGACGTGCCCTTCAGGACTCTCCACGTGATCCAAGGGTTCCACTCACCTCTTGAATGAATTGGTAGACATCAAAACCCTTGGAGTTAATACTCTGCCAGGTGAACTTGTGGGAGACTAAGGGCCTCTAAGGAATAAGGCCCTTGCCTTATTGCGCACCCCTTATAATCATCATGAGCGACTAACGTAGTCTTCCCTCACGACATCGTGGGTCCTTTCGAACTAGGTAATCGTTAGCCTATATTTGGAGCCATGGAGGGAGTGCTAGTAGGCTGTGGTAGGGCTATTGTCCACACCTCTCCCTCAACATCTATGGTAGTCGTGCATGACCCCTTTACTCCACATGTGAGTCTGGTCGACAAGCTATCGTCAGCCTGCATCATCAACAAATCATGTCAGAATATATCCATATCATATCATCTAATTAGATGTGCTAATATCATAGCAAAAACAATCAAACCCCAATGGTACATTCCCCGACTCGATCCGAAGTTCAAGGGGTTCCATCTTTGCCTCTGCATCCTCGAGGTCCAAAATATTGCACACTCAGTAAAAATGAGTCAATAGCACCTGTCTATGTCAATGCAGTAAAACATCATGTCATCAACCCATAATGCCTCATAATCAAAATCAAAAGTTTTAATATCATAATAATCCGGATCACTTGCGAGCAAGTGTCCTCAAAGAATAAGTTCGCTCAGTGTGCCAGAGTGGGATGTTACATATACCCCCTCTTGGTCTAAACTTCATCTAGAAGTTTCACAGTATAAGTTGGTTGATTCAACCCCTTGCTCCTCTTCTCTTGTTCTTGCCCAAACTGTTTGAAACTGAATATTTACCTCCTATCCAACTAGGAACAACCCTCTCTATCTCCCTAGATCTAGGAATCCTTGTAGTTTCCCGTCCCTCAAGCCAAAATTTCCCAACAACAACAGTGCCCCTGTAAAATTTCCCCAAAACAATATGATCTTCCAATTTTCGCCTTCTTCCTCTCTCTTTCAGAATTTTTTCCTTTCCTCTTTCTTCCCCAATTTCTATCAAAATAAAGACCCATTTCCAAGTCCTCTCTCCTCTTCCTTATCCTTCTCTATCAAATCCTTCTCTCTTATTCAATTCCCCAGCTACCTTATCCCCTCATTAATTTACCAACAACCTTATCCCCCCATTAATTACTTTGCCTACCTTTTTAATAATAAAATAATAAAAAGAATCATTGAATTTATTTTAATAATCAATTAAACTTAAATTGGCATCTATGATAAATGAATAATCAAATTGGGTTGTTACATACACCTGCCCTTCAAGAAAATTCATCCCAAAGTTAGATTTATTTACAATACAAGGGTAATGACACATGATTCATACATCCACATCAAATAAACAACATCATCAAATTAAAACACTTATACATACTAGTGTACATATGCAAAGCATGCATGTGTAGCTAGCACATACAGGTCTCACACATGTACTAATGACAATAATTATCACAGCTAGAGTAATTCTTGTATGTGCCCAATCCAATCAACAAGACCATTCATTTCATAAAAGATAGTAAACCATTTAAAATGTTCACAAAATCCCTCAATTATAATAATTTAGCACAAGCAACATTCACTTAGATAATTGTAGTTCATTCAAGAAATTATAAATATACATATATACATATTTTTCAAAAGGAGGAAATCAGGAAATTATACTATAAGGAAAAAGCCCCACACTGTAACATCTCGCTCTTGTGCGCACTAAGCAGACTTATTCTTTGGGGACACTTGTGTGCAAGTGATCTGGTTCTTTTATGATTGGTTGTTGTGATTATGATTCTGAGATATTGTGGATTTGGTGATATGTTATTTTGTTGCATTTACATCGACAGGTGCTATTGACTAAGTTCTCTTGAGTGTGCAGGACTATGTATGTTGAGGATGCTGAAGAATCGATGAAACTCCTTGGGCTCCATATCGAGTCAGGGAGTGGACTATTATGGTTTTAATTTTGTTGATGTGACATATGTACATATGATTAGATATTATGATGTTGATTATTATTGCTGACATGATTCCTTGATGGATGTAGGTTGACGATAGCTTGCCGAGCAGACTCACATTTGGAGTAGAGGGGTCACGCACGACAACTAGAGACATTGAGGGAGAGGTGTGGAAGCATCCCTACCACAACCTACTAGCACTCCCGCCATGGCTCGACCTGTAGGTTAACGACTACCTAGCTCGAGAGATCCATGATTTCATGAGGGAAGACTGTGAAAGTCGCTCACAATGATTCTAAGGGGTGCGCAATAAGACAAGGTCCTTATTCCTTAGAATCCCTTAGTCTCCCACAAGATCATCCGACAAAGTATTGACTCCAGGGGTTTGACGTCTACCAAATTCATTCAAGAGGTGAGTGGCACCCTTGGAGCATGTAGTGTATCTTGAAGGGATCGTCATGCAAAGAAAACAGAAAGAGACGAGTGGCACCCTTGGAGCACGTAGTGCATCCCAAAGGGCACGTTGCGATTTTAACTGGTAAGTTAATGAACCTAGTGCCTAGAAAACTATGCTTCCTTAGGTCTTAGCTAGCCTTAAAATAGATGATGGTATGAGTAAAGTTTAATAACTAAAAGTTCCCTTAAAAATTATCGCCCAACCTAGTGAAATTAAAACCTAGGTCTAAGTAGAACACGTGGATAAAGAAAAACTAAATAAACATGTAATAAGAAGGGGGGGTAAGAAATTCAAACTTTAATTATTAAAGTAAAAATTATAATGGAGGATTAAATATATTAAAAGGGTAAATGGTCGTTTTTATATACACTTTCTAAATTGATTTTTACTTTAAAAAAAGGGGGGGAAACTTAAATAAAAAGGGAAACTTAAAGAAAAAGGGGAACATCCAACTTAGTAAGGAATCTAGACTTTGAGACTTTCTATTTATGAACTCAACTAGGAATTAAATAAGGTGTAAGTCATTTAGAAATTGTAAGGGAATATTGGGACATTGGGGAGAGTTTTTAGGAATGAATTTAGGTGGGTGAGGGCAATAGGAATATTAAATTAATTGATAAATTGATTTTTTGGTGCAACTAGGGGATCAGGCGACATGTGTACGGGATTTTTTTTTCCTAATTAAATAAATGAAAAAGGAATCTAATGAGGTTTTGAGAAACTAGTGACTAAGAAACTTTATAAAAGAGATGGCGGAGGAGGAGTATGGATCACATGTGGCTTACATAACGTTACGCTGCTGAAATTTTATCTTGACTGAACTTTCTCTTGTGGGATTTGGGATACCCAACTTGGGTAACAAGTGGTAGCTCAACCTTGTGAGGAGAACTGGGTGATATCATTCTTGGGTATTGTGTACGTCACCCCTTTGTGGCTTGGGGGGCTCAAGGGGAAGAAGATTACTCCTAGCATTGGATGGGAGGTACCGATGAGGTCTCATCGGTTGGCAAGACGGAGTTGGATGGAGCACGACCGCAGGACAGTGACTTTTGGTTCTTCGCATTTGGCTATGGTACGTGTGTGCATAATTTTTATTAAATAATAGTTCAATTTCTAATTCATGCATTTCTTTATTGTCAAAAGCTTACTTGCGTAGATACTATTAAAAGAAAAATACTTGTTTAGTTATGCATATGAATTTTTATCTAGGCGATAGCGCACGGTGTGAAATCGCAAAAGGGTCACTAAATTTTTGTTTTTGAGCTTTGTTTTATTACTGCGTTTCATTGTAGTTTTTAGTTCTAGTTGGTATTATTACTATGTTCTATTATTACCGAGGAAGACTGTGTTTTGGTTCTCATGCCATTATTTTATTTTACTCTGTGTTTTTATTGTTTTAATACAAGGAAATTGTGTTTTTATCTTTTGTTCTTATCCTTTAAGTTATTAGTCTGTGCCTGAGTAGTCGGTCAGGAGCCAAATCGAATGTCTTTTACTCCGATGTTAAATATTTAGATTCAAATACCCTACTTTCCTGTGCATGGATAATAAGTGAAGGATAATTTCTCTGCCCAGCCAATTTCTTACTATGTACAACGAAATTCCCTCCTTATTGGTCAACAATTTTTGTGGTCTTTACTTAACTGATTTTGTTTTTCATATCCCAACAATTTCATACCTTCTCTATGTTGATGGGGTGTAAACCTACATTATTTTCCATTTTTCAACCATATTTTTGTTCCTTTCCTCAAAATATTTGTGTTGCCCACTCAACAGTTTACTGGGCATGATTCACTGCATTTCTTACTGTATTTTTACCTTCTGCGTGAATGACTTTTGTGCTTATTGTATGCATGTCTTGCCCTAGATTTTATATCCTCATTTTGAGTTGCAAGCACACGTTCAGAGAAAATATGATCGCCATCAAGATCTGTCATTGTGCCTATGGATTCAATATCATGTTTCATTGAAGTGTGTTTTCATAGTCCTCTACCCGTGTGTCACCATTTTCCCAGTCCTCGAATGCATCTCCAGTTTGGATGTCATTTAAGATTTTCTGTTATTATTGATTTTGGTGGAGGTTCTTTCTATTATAAATTAATTATGATAAACACAAAACTAACTAAAATATAAAATTAGATTAAATCCCCAGTGCGCCTGGCTACCTCACAGGGATTGTTGAAGCCAATACAAATAAAGTAAACAAGCAAGATGGTAGCTCTTGCTGCTGTCCAATTTAGTTTTTCATGTTATGACAAATGATGGCAATATGTTCTGGTTTTAGTCATGGCCCATCAACTTCGATTTTCATTAAATTCAAAATCTAATTAATAAAAGTTGACGAACTTCGCAGCCAGGTTCTAGGTTTGTTTCAACGAAAAATTTCGAAGTAACATATTGATTTTGAGAGTCAATTGATTCACCGCCCTCCCCAGATTTCATTGATTTAGTTGCTTTCATGTTTTATTATAATTGAAAATGACACATCTTTGAATTCAGATTTATAGACAAGGTTTGAAGTCATTCTCCTCTCTTAAGGTTATATACTACGTTGACAAAACAATATAATTAGTTATAATTAGTTAGATGCTTTTTTTTATGGGTTTGGCTTATGTTTAAAAAGTGCTTGAGTTATTTTGTTTAAATGTAAAAATATGTGAAAATCATAATCATTTCTCCAAAATTGACTAAGTAATAAAGAATTCATTGCCTACTCTCTGTTCCTATTTGTTGTGTTATCATTTTTCTGTATTTTATATTAACTCAGTGTCTGCAGTGGTATTTTACTTTGTTGTAGAGAAAACAATGAATCCTTTTTATATGTGATGAATGTCATACCATATTGGAAGCTTTGTCTCTTCTGCATCATCACATGAGTCAATGTTTGTTATATTTCATTTTCATGCAAGTGGAAGAGTGTACCTTTTGGAAGACGTCGACCCCAATCCTTGCATACAGATATTAATTTGTTGCACAGAAACAAATAGTCTTTCTTTTATATGTGATTAATGTTATGTTGCGTTAGTGATGGATTTTTAAAGAAAAACTTTAAACAAGCAGTATGTTTCCCATGTTTCAGACTTTGTTAATCATGTTAAAAAAAAAAACCTTGGAACATGAGTGAGTTGGAAGTGGCTTGGGTTTGGCAAGTTTATGCAATGTCATGAAAATGGAACTGCCAAATGGGCCCTATTTTATATAAAACAAAACTACCTTAAAATATTTTATTAAGAGACATGTTATGCTATGGGGATCCTACCAAAGTCATGTTAATTTCACCCGTTGATGTTCTTGGATCATGTCTTTCACTAATAGTACCTAAATTTTCTTTACCCTATCAAGAAAAACTTTGACTTTTAAATCTTTAATTGGATCAGCAATATCTTAGTTACAACATTTTGTTTCTTCTCCTATGATTCCATTCAATATGCCCCATTTTCTTTTCTCTATTGGTGTAATTGCAATTTAACCATAAATATAATATGCATATCATCGATGGATATCACTTCTTAGAGACATTTTCTTCTTGTTATTATGCCAATGAACATTTTATCACTTTGTATCACATTCCTCAATTTAGAGGATGAAAGAGCTTGGTTGAATCCAAAGTTCTAATAACAATTGTTGCATGCTCCCCAAGATTGTTTTTATTGACTTTGTATAATACATTCTTGTATCTAGGCCTTTAACCAACTAATCCTTGATAAGGATTGAAAAAGAAACAAAATACATAAAGATGAACTAATAGACTTTGACCATTTGATACAACAGTGTAGTTACTACTAAAATAAAGAAGCCATTTTAAAATTATTCACTTAGGTGAGAGGATGCATGAGAAACATTAAAGGTAAGAACTTAAAGGTAAGCTCATTTGGTCTATATATAGACGTGAGTTGGTCACAAATTCGACTCTCTTAATTCCCCTTGCTAGTCTCTTTCCTCAGGGAAAAAAAAATAGTGTATGGGTTTTGCGTCACATGTTGTCATAATGAATGGGGTCATTACACACACACTATCAACTACTTCTAGTCATCCTTCCTCCCTAACCTACTTCCATCTTACATCCCTATCCTTTCTCTGTTGGACTATATTAGAGTGTCAACTATATTTACCTAAATCTAGATAGAACCTGTAAGTGAAAGTGTCAACTCTCTTGACCAAGCTTCTCCGACAGACAACTGGCAGTCATCATCACACGTCTAGGGGAGCGTGAGATAACATTGTCCTCCCATGACTCCAAGTTTCATAGGATACACAATGGGAAATTCCTCCACCCCTCCTAATAGAACTAGGGTCAACACCCTACCATGGACCATACAGTGGCACTGTGTTGTTGGGAATTTTGTCATCGCATATTGAGTTTCAGGCAATATCGCCACATAAAAAACCTACACTTGTCTACACATCATAGAAATTCATTTGAACCAATATAATTTCACATACAAAGATTCATACCATATTGTTTCCTGGTCGATGTTCATGAAATCAAGATTTTATCATCAATATCCTTTATTTATTTCATAGTCTACTGACCTATAGATTAGTCTCGACCTGCAGGTTGGTTGATTTATCCCCTTTCTCCTTTTCTCTTGTTCTTTACCAAACTACCCAAAACTGAATATTTACCTCCCAACCAACTAGGAATAATCTCTCTGGCTCCCTATATCTAGGAATCCTTGCAGTTTCCTGTGCCCCCCCCCCAAGGTTCCCAACAACAACAGTGCCCCTATATAAGTTCTCCAAAACAATCTATTCTTTCAATTTCCACCTTCTTCCTCTCTCTTTCAGAATTTCTTCCTTGCCTCCTTCTTCCCCAATTTCTCCCAAAATAAAGACCCCTCTCCAAGTCCTCTTCCCTCTTCATTATCCTCCTCTCTCGAATCCCTCTCCCTCATTCAATTCCCCAACTACGTTATCCCCTCATTAATTTCCCAACAACCTTATCCCCCCATTAATTACTTCACCTACTTTTTTAATAATAAAATAATAAAAAGACTAATTGAATTTATTTTAATAATTAATTAAACTTAAATTAACAACTATGATAAATGAATAATCAAATTAGGTTGTTACAATTCAACATTTTTCTTCCAGCCTCTTGAACATTTCTAATTTTCCATTAAACAACTCCATTTTGTTGAGGAGTTATTGGATATGAAAATTACCTCTTGATTCCATGATCCTCACAAAACTTATTTTAATATTTAGAGGTAAATTCCCCTCCATTGTTTGAACTCAGACATTTTATCTTGAGATCTGTCTCATTCTCCACATAAGCTTTGAATGCTTTAAAATTTTCAAATGTTTCTGATTTTTCTTTGAGGAAGTATACACAAGTAATCCATGTATAGTCATCAATAATCAACATGAAGTAGTGTTTCCCTTATATACTTCTAGTCCTAGTAGGTCCACAGAGGTTAGTGTGAAAAATCTCCAAGGGTCTTGATGTAGACTGTTATTTTATCTTGAATCTGACTCTTGTCTGTTTCCAAAGTTGGAAATTCTTACAAATAGGGTCTGGAGGTTTTATAACCTTTGACATGTCCTTCACTGCTTCCTTTTTACTATCTTTGATCAGACTGTCAAAGCTCAAGTGTCCCATTATTTTGTGCCACAACCAACTTTCATCTACTTGACTCATGTCACATTCTTCTTATTCTTCTTCAATATCCAAAATATATACTTTAGTTAAGGTTCTTGGTTCAATAGCTACTAATTGTCCTAATCCTTCCTTCTTGATTTCACATTTCTGGGAGTAAAAAATGAGTATATGTCCTTGATCACAAGTTTGGCTTACACTTATAGGCTTTAGATTTTCAATTAGTAGCACATTTTCTTCTTTATTTTTCATGTTTGCCAAAGTGAATTTTCCTTTTCCAAGTATTTTGGCAAAATCATTATCTCCAAATGCGACACTTCATTTTTCCTTCTTTGTCAAATTGAGAAATTTTCTTTTATCTCCTGTCATATGCTTAGATCATTCATTGTCAATATACCATTGACACTTTTTGTTCTTGGCATATAGGGCTACTTTACATTCTGTTACCTTTTCTTCCACATGTTTTTCTTTACATATATTTTTATATTTATTATTGGGAATGTTTGTCTTCAAGGATTGCATTGGAAATCTACATTAACTGGATTTATGACCATAATTGTTTCACTTGTGAMATTCAACATTGTAGTCTTGTAAAGYAGAKAATGAATTATAKTTTATTTTCTATGCATTATTCTTGTTGTTCTTATATCTTTGGACATTTTTAGGATTGTACTTTCTATAGGATTTACAATGTACTKCTTTATGTCCAAAATTATTGCAAGAGTAGCAATATCCAAGGAAGATATGTTGATATCTATTAGGGGGRGTCCTTTTGTTCATTGTATTATTTTTGTACTCWTTTTATTTTTTAGGGGGTGTTGATTTTTTTTTAAYTAGGAACAATCTTTAATGGTACCATATTCTCCTTGTTATCTTCCCTTTTTAAGGGGCATCTAAGAGCATMTRCATAATTGATTTATTGTTTGTCAGTATTTTTTTTTGCARAGGTTGAATCTTGATCATATCCCASTCYTGTCTTATCATTTGGTGATCTTTGACTATTAAGAATKTCATTCAATATTTTTGAACTATTCTCAAATCTTGATTGATTGTTTCCTTTCTCAAGTTCCCTCTTTAGTTGAATAATTCGAGTCTCTAGATTCTTACAATCTTGTTGTTTTTCATTGATTTATTTATTCAAGACTTATGGATTTCTCTTGGCTTCTTGAAGTTGATTTTTCAGGTCAATGGTGATTTGCTATGATTCTTTGATGGTTTTTGAAACTTCATTTTCTCTTAATTGTTGTGCTTCTTCAAATTATAGAAGTTGTCCCCTCATTAACTTGTTCTTCTTTTTATACTTTCTATGTTTCTTCAAAGCACTGATTAGTTCCGCTTCAAGGCCTACTTCTCCTTCAAGATCAAAGTTTTCTTCAATCTCAAACATGTTTTTAGAAATATTATCTTGGGTTTCTATACCCATAAATACATGTTCTGACTATTCATCTTCACTTTCTTCAGATGAATTGTTGTCCTCTTTGGTGTGAAAGGTATTTTTTTTTTTTTTTTGGTTTTTCCCTTTTTACATTGCTTGAAATTTCTTTCATCATCACTTTCTTCTTGTTTTCAATAGGGACACTTGGAAGACAAATGTCCGAACTTTCCACAATTAAAGAATTTTAGAGGAAATTTCCATTTGTATTTACCAGTTCCTTTCTTGAGTTTCTTCATGAAGTTAGCTACTTCTTCATTAGATATCTCTGACTAAACTTCATGAGACATATTCTCTTGATTCTTCTTTGCATTTTATGCCTTGAAGGTTGTTTCTCCTTTAAATGAATTTTATTTCCCTATTCTCATCTCATAGGCTATGAGAATCCCATGGAGTTCATCCATTGTGAGATTGTCTAGTTTTTCTCTATATTTTAGGGTGGAAAATTTGGCATCATATCTCATAGTCAATGTTCTCATTACTTTTTGAACAATGAATTTGTATTTTATGTTTTCTCCTAATTCTTCGATTGAATTTACAACTTCATCTAATCTCTGTAGATATTTTGCTATATTTTTGTCTTCCTTCATTTTCAGATTTTGAAACTGTGCTCTGAGTGTTTGAAGTTTATCTTGCTTGAACTTTCCATATCCTTCATAGATGATGTTCATTTTTTCCCAATTTTCCTTTGTTGATTTACAATTCATCACTTTTAAAAATATAGGATTTGCTAATCCTCCAAGAATCACATTAAAAACTCGTGAATTATCATTG
The DNA here is from genome assembly GCA_000966675.3 of Picea glauca. Lineage (NCBI taxonomy): Eukaryota > Viridiplantae > Streptophyta > Pinopsida > Pinales > Pinaceae > Picea > Picea glauca. The sequence continues at coordinate 772,147 of JZKD02S0178036.1, forward strand.
CAAAGCTTCTTTGTAGCAATATCGATAGGTGGGGTAGATGGAGTAGTGTAACCATTTTCAATAGAGTCTCAAACATCATAGCCAAGGGACATATGATAGATTTTCATTCTTATATTCCATAAAGCATAATCATTTCCTTTAAACATGGGTGCTTTGTTGGAGGACATTCCTTCTTGTTGATCTATTTGATATTTTCATAATCTACCTTCCATTGGTTAAATTATGGTGAAGGCACTCACTCTGGTACCAATTGTTGGAATGTAATTCAATACTGAGAGGGGGGGTGAATCAATATTGATCAATTTTTTTTAACAATCTTAAGTATTATTGATTAATTATATTGATCAGCAAGAAACATCAGTACTTAACATTAAAAATAAATATAAACTTAAAATACAAATTACAATTTTATGTGAAATATTAATTTAGAGAACCAACTCTAGGAGACACCAATCCCCTTGTTTTAGAGAACCAACTATAAAAAGCACCAACTCCCTTGTTTTCAGAGAACCAACTATAGGAAGCACCAACTCCTTTGTGAAACAATATTTAACCTACAAAGGAATGCAATCCTCCCGAGCTCCTCCCTACCACCCTCACTACATAAGAGGGTTTACAGTTTCTTTCTTGGAATCTACTCTTTCTTTTGATCTTGTGATCTAGACTAAATAGACACTTTCTTTCCACCATAGTTTCTATTTTATATAATATTTCAATAGGTATGGATTTGAACCATTGTTTCTTGTAATAATGAACCATTGCACTCTTCATTTAATCAACATTAATGGTGATATTTCTTTTTTATTAATATTTGATTTTAATTTTAAAAGACTTCAAATCCATTCTAATTCATTTTATCACTTTATTTCTTCACATATTGTTTTCTTATTTCTGGATTCAAATTCTATAGATATGCACTTTATTCAGTCCACTTTCCTTGTGACTGCGAGCTCGAAACCATGGGATTATCCACTCTAATCATTGTTCCTTTAGCACTTTCTCTTTCCACCCTTATTCTTCTACATAGGACCTTATTCAAATATCTATGGGCTTATTTACTTCTAGGCCCTTGGCACCCCTAATTAACTCCTTTACCTTATCATGAGACTAGTGTTGGAACCAAGTCCTCCAGACTTCAGCCTTCAGGCTATCCTTGAACTCATCTAGAGTTTGACCTACCGAAGTGGTCTTAAAGTGTAAGAAATTGGTTGGTGTTGGTTGATATTACCCCTTATGCTATCCTTCCACTGTCTTAATCTAACGACTATGACTTAATCAAGTGTTGATATGGACAGTCCTTATTTTTCTCAAGGCCTTCGAAATTTTGACACTTCGACATTTCAGATGGTAAGAGAGACTATACATCCCCAGAGAGATGAAACACCAAAATGATGTGGACATATTACATCATGTCTTAATTAAATTAATCATGGACTAACCCTAAATTTTGGCCTTCGACACTTCAGGCATTTTTGCTTGTAGGAGAAGTTGGCCATCTTCAAAGTTCGTAATCCTTAAGTGATGTGGCATGATGACATCTCCTAGGTTGACATGGACCCATGGTATGTGTGCCATATGTCACCCTTTGATGACATGGTATTGCTTATGTTGAGCCATGTGTCACCTTGATTCATGACTCTCACAGACCTTATATGCCAAATGGGCCTTAACACTTGTCACTAGTTGATTGGGCCATGTGTCATATTTTTCCACATGTATCCCTCCTGGATCATTACTCTATATTGCTTTATAAAATGGTTGAGAAAGGTCTGTAAGGGATCTTATATTGATGGTTTTCATGGTTTTGGTACTCTGGAATATTACAACTCTAAAGTTGTTCAACTCCCTTGGAGTTATACCTACCAAAGTGCTTACACTATCCTTCCACTCCTTGATCTAACAAATTGCATTACTTCTAAATTATTCTCTCGATCTAACGGTTGGTGGTATTTCAGGGCTTCAACACTTCGTAGCTTTTTCTAGTCTCCAAAAATCACTGAAGTGGTGAAGTTCCAGAGTCCTGAAACTTATACTATCCTTCCACTACTTGATCCAACGGCTGATATTATTCCCAAAATATTGATCGAATGGATGTAATTTAAGCTCCTTTTATAACAATATTATGTTGTCGATAAATAGTTATAATTCATTCTAAAAAATGGACAATCAATGACTAGGATTATTCTTCGCCTATAATTGATTAACTTCTACAGTTCTACAGGGATTTTGATCCCGATAGCACTTCTACATGACACTCTCCTTCATGATCTTTCCTTTGACCTTTCGAAAGGTATTAATGTTGCACGCTATGATTTTGTGTGTGGATTATTTGTAGAATCTTCCCACTATCTCTCCTAAGATTTTGTTTCCTCCTACACATTCTTATGCATACCTTTTCCATGGTTTACATCAATGACAACTAAATTTCCAATAAAGAGACCCTCTCAATAAAAACCAATAATGAAAATTGACAACAAAGGTGAGGAGACAACCAATGGGGACAAATGGAATCTAGGGTATTGCACGAATCTCGATGTGTGAAGAATGTTCTTTCCATAGAACAAAAGGGAAACCACTTAGTCAGTGACCAATGATGGAATTTCATCTGTTGATCATAATGTCACCTATAAATGATGTAAATGAGTGAGCGTGCGACTCTATGTCAAAGTCTTAGAGAAATTTGTCATAGTTGATAAGGGATTAACCCATCGATAAGAATTCAATGGGATCTTCCATACCAGCATGAGTATAGGAAAAAGATACTTCTAATTTCTGATATGTACTTGATACATAGGAAGGCCAACTTGCAAAGTCAATAATTCTACGGAATGGCCGACACAGAATAAAACTTCCTCTAAATAAGAACATGACACAATATGTGACTTAGGCAGCATGAACTAAAAATTAACATTGAAATATGTTTGTGATGCAAGAGGCAATGAAAGACTCTCCATAGTGACTGGAAGAATAACCAGTCAAAGGAGTAACACTCTATGTAACTTGTTTAGTTTCCTAAAGTAATACCAACCCAAATTATTGAGACTAGACTCAATATTTTGTGATTTGTTCAAAGGTGACTAGACTTCTTCCAATAATGGTAAAAAAAAATCATTCCCATGCTCTTTTTTTTTATTTGACTTTTTTGTCTTTTTCATATTGGAAAGCTTGAAAAAGAATAAAAGAATGTTAGAATACACGGAAGAAAGAAAACTAGTTCCAAGCGTAAGGAACATATATATGCTCAATGCAAGGAAGCATGTGCAGGATATGGCCACTTATGGGAATGTTTCCCCCTACGTTACATGTGTTAAATTGTAAAGGAAAAACTTGCAAGGTTAGTGACTAATGAGAATGCATAAGAAAATAGTTGTAATATTGTATTGCATTTTGTTGCTTGTGTTTTTGGGATAATAAATCCTTATCCTCTTCACTTCTAGTCTTATATGCTTCCAAAACTCCTTTAACAAACCTTATATCACATGGTCTGTCTTTTATTATGGATCAAAGATGAAATGAAATATATCTTTCTTGCAAAAACACAACATGTATTGGTGATGGTTTTTTGCAACTAAGAAGGTTCTGAGTTAAAGTGCTCATGTGCCATTTTTCTATTTCTAAAGTTTTTACTCTTTTCTCCAATTTTGGAAATTTTCTTTTATCCCACTTTATCATTTCCAAAGCAGTAAATTAATCCCATCTTTCTCTAAGGTTAGAAATAATTTGTTGATGTTAATCTAGAGAAACGAATTATCTACTATATGACAACGTTGTATATTTACACTTGTAATTTTCTTCCTTCAACTTGATTATTTGCATAGGATCACAATTGTTTGTGGGATCTGTTTGAATTCCTATTGTATGGAAAATAGGTGGAAGCTTTGTTGGAGTTTCTTTTTTTGAGATAGAGGGAGGACTATACCATTTTGCTTCAATTTGAATTTCTTTATCATAGGAAGGAGGATGATTATACCAATGTTCCTCTATTCATATTTCTTGTTCAAAGATAGGAGGATGACTATACCATTGTTCCTTTATTTGCGTTCCTATATAAAAATTTTCTATTTGAGGCTTAACAATAGTTGTTGTAACAATAGGTTTTTCAACTTCTTATGCTTTTATAGGTTAAGGAATACCTACCTCAATTTTTGCTTGTGTAGCAATAGAGTGAACATTATCTTTCTTCACTAACTCAATAGTAGCATCATCTATTAATTAGTATTAGTTGCAAAAATACTTTCAATGTGGTATTTTATTAACTCTACAGGTGACCCTATAAGTTCAGTAGGAGACCCAATAGCTTCAAAATAAGTCTATGGTGGATAAGTGGCCATCAATTCATCAATTGTAATTTTCTTATTGTGGTCACCTTTAGAATAAGGTGATCCAGGTGGATCTAAGAACACTAAAAAAATGACAGTCTCAAATGTTGATGAAAATGACTCCATTACATAGAACTCGAAGAGATATTTCTAATGCAACTTGAACATGATAAAAAAGACATCATATAAGAAAGATATGGTCTTCTAAAGTTTTGGAAAAATAGGTAAAAATGGAAAAATGAAGGTGCCACATGGAATCACTGGAAGGATGACATGTGTCACTCTATCGATGACATGTGGACTATATGGCGCTGACATGGTAGGTGACAGGTGGAAGTACGATGGTGACATGGTAGGCGATGATGTGGCAAGATGTTGACTGGACAAGATGACAAGTGGACCAATCTGATTCAGACACATGGTAGTGACTAGGTGCCATATGGACAAATCTGTTGGTGCCACGTGGCACCTCTAAAAAGGCCACCCAGGCCTCATCAAGTATTAAATTGTCTGTGGTAGGTTCAAACCCAATACCTCTAGCATAAAATCCAAATGAATCACCAACCAAGCTATTGGTGTGGCTTAACAAACCTATGGAAATAAATTTATTTAAATTTACAGTTGATGAGGTTTAAAAAATGCATCAGGGAGGAGGCTTGACCCTGCGATCTCCACCGACGCCAAAGACTTATCAATTGTGACATAACCAATACGTCAAAATAACCACTTGTTAAAAATGGTCGGTGTTATGTTATTTAAAGAGAAATTGTTACAACCATATGAAAAAATATAGGCATTGGTTAGGGTTGACCTTGTGACCTTCGGGCCAATGGCCAAATGGTCTAACCATTGCACCAACAATGCCAATTGTAGATATTTCTAAGTTATCTCGTATTTAAGTTTGAATAATGTGCCAAATAGGAATATAGCGGGTCGGGTGGGGTTTGACCCCTCGACCTCTTCTATAAACTCAGTGTCCAACCACTATAAAAATAGTGCAATTTCATACCAAGAAATCTATTCATTTTTTCATATCATGTTGAGTTTGTAGTCATTTTGGGAGATATAGGGTGCTTATAGTCAAACGATTTAGTTTTGCGAGGAGGAATTGATTTTGACATTCACATTTGAGTCTTTGTAGCAAATCAAAAGGTCATATCAGAAACATAAGTTTAAGTCATTGTATTAAGCATTTTTTAGCATTAATAAAGTGGTGTCACATTGGAAGCAGGCTTTAAGACATATCCCAAGATGGGTGAACTTTGTTATCAACTTGTGTAATGTGCCTTGTTATTTTTGTTTCTATTTCTCTCAATTTCATCATTTTAACTTCCACAAGTTATTTATCAGCTAATGAAGTTTTGGATAGGTAAAGCGATGCACGTGTTAATTTGCAAATAGTCAAAATGGTCATAATTTCTTAATCAAGTTTGATGTTAATGTAATATTAAGAACTAATTTGACATCTAAAGATTTTTGGATCATAAAGTAACCATCTAAATAAAACTAGGGATTGGATAAGAGTACTCATCCCACCCTGTAACCTATGTCCTTCTAACTTCTTTAATCTATGTTTCAACTACCTTTTTTCTTTCCTCAAATAAATTTTTTTCTTCTACAAGATACAATATGAGACTTTCTTACTTGGTAAATAGTTGTATCTCATTTTCCTTGACCATTTGGTTGGTTTTTTAGAAAGATGCTTGCAAGTATTTTTTTTTGGTTCATTTCACCTTATAGTTTCATCAAATTGTCCATTTGATTTTGATGCTCCAATGATATTTTATTCAAAAAAATTATTGATAGCGGAAACTTCTTTTGAAATAACATGTTCTACAACAGGTTCTTGTATATTAGTAGTTTCCATTTCGACAAGGGATACAAATTTTCCAAGAGTTTGTTTTGTAGCAGGTTCTTGTGTAGTCATAGTCTTTATTCTTTGAGGATATTTTCAAATTTTTTCCTCTATGGTTGGTTCTTGTGTAGAATTATTGAGGCCCTATGATATCGGTTCTTGTGTATAAGCACCAATAGTATCCTCGAAACCTTCCATTCATTTTGTAACAATATACCTCGTTCTCATTCTTGTAAATTTTTTTATTGAAACTATGGATTTTTTTGATCTTGTTCACTTCCTTATATATGAACTTGGTCCTTTACTAACAAGTTCATCGAAAACAATGGGACATGTATGTATTTCTTCCCTTGGAGGGTTTTCACTGATAATTTCAACATCACTTTCACTTTGAATAAAAGTTGAAAAGTGTGCTACCTATTGAGGTTGATCGACTGTATTTTGAGGATGTTCATCACCTTCTCCTTCTTGGTCTCTTTCTACTTATTCTTCCTATTGTTCATCTACTTCTTCATCTTCATGGTGTTCCTTTACTTTATTATGTTTTTCCTCTTATTATACTTTTTTCTCTCTCTAAACTTGAGGGTTTCTTTGCAAAAAAAAATCCCATGTTTGATTTGCTATATTCAAGTCATCTAAAACCAATAAATTTATCAATCCATCATGATAAACACTTGTTTCTAGGTGTCTAGTGATTCTTACATTCTAGGATGATAGTTGAAATATTCATAACATAAAATATGGAATGTTAATGATATGTTGGTGCTGCAATTGTGTCAACACTTTGAAGTGATAGCCAAAAAAATATACTATGTCATCCTTCACAAGTGATATAATTATGGATGGAATATGCCACAATTTTCCATGTATGTTCCAATGAACTACACTTAACCCATTTCCCCCCTTCTTCAATCTTTTCATTTCCAACTAGAAAGTTATCCTAAACTTCATTTAGCATAACCTTACATTGAAACCATCTATCCCTTGTTCTAGGAAAACTAGTTAGGTAAATTACCAATGGTGGGAATACAATACCCAACATAACTGGTTCTTTTGGAATGTGCATAGTAAATCTGGCTAGGTTTCCCTCCAACTAGACCAAGAGTCTCTCCAACAGAGCGATCCCATTTTAGATACAATACCTCCTTCTCAAGCGTGGATGACCAAGTCTCTGAAAATATTATACAGTAAGTTCTCATCAAGAAAAAACAGTAGAAATGTTAAAGACAAGTCACGAGTAAGAGCGCACATAACCCATAAGGTTGAGTAAATTAGTAGGGAAGGGTTCACCCAACTTCCACAGTACCCAAAATTTAGGTACTGTAACCAAGGGTTGGTAAATGTGATCTTTTTCTTCATCTCGATCTTTAAAAAAATCCCCTTCGCCTGCTAACCCAAAGACTTCACCAGTACCTCCTAGCCAACGCTAGGGGTACTCTTCTTCCCCCTTATCCCCTGAGTCGCAAAGGGGCCACACACAAAACCAGAAATCAATAGCACCCAAACATTGCCTCGCAAGGAAGAGCTTAAACTCCTTGCCAAGTTTTGGAATCCCAACTTTCACAAGTAAAACTTAGTGAAGAAAATTTTTGGCAGCATAATAGTACTAACAAAAGTGAGATCCCTTTCCCTTTCTCTCCATTTCTTTTATAGAAAAATTCTCAATGACACATGTCCTTATGCACAAATCATTACTTTTTAATAATTTAATTAAAGGATTATTCACCCACTACATGTGTCACACTCTCCCCAACTTGCACAAATAATTTCTATTTTTATTTTATTTAAAATTCATTTTCCCTCACATTCCCCAATATGTTCCTATTTTTCCTCTTAGTTGTCTCTTATTTCCCCAATCCCTCATTTATTTTTTGTCCCCTAACTAGATTTTAGTTTGATTTGAATTAGGAGTCTTCTTTTAGTTAGGATTAGTGGTAGATTGACTCAATATGCTACTCTATGTGGACCACATATTCTCTCATGTTTTATTTTCTTCTTATTTAAATTTCCTTTTATTATTTTCATGCACACATGTGCATTTAACTAAGTTTTATTTTTATTGCCTCTTTTACTTGCTTACCATTCTAATTCCCTTTTATTCCCTTTTTGATGTTTTACCTAAAAACACCTATTTAAACTTAGAATCTTTGTTATTTTATTGTTCATAAGTTAATAATCAATTGAGTGCTCTTTCTAACAAAGTCTAAGTATTTTATATTTATTTTCTAAGCATTCTAGACTTTTATTACTCACATTTGACTATGTGACATTCCATTCAAGATACATCTCTGTGGTCCAAGGGTGACACTCGTCTTTGACTAGTTTTGGAAGTTTTTCCGACACTTGGAGTCAACTCTCCACTTGGTTGGCCTTGTGAGCGACTAAGGCCTTCTAAGGAATATAGATTATGCCTTATTGCACACCCCTTAGAATTATTCATGAGTGATTGTCTTAGTTTGTCCTCATGACATCGTGGACCTCTCGAAATAGTTAACCTACAACTCATTTTGATTAATTGGGTTGGTTGTCATTGATGTCAACCCTTGAAGAAAGTCTGGTAGCGAATTCCGGTAGCACAAAGGTTTGGGTAATGGACCCAAGTTTGTTTGATGTATAGTGGTATGAGTTTTGATACATTTTTAGGTAAGACTATTATGTATGGATAGTACATGTCATTCCATTTCTGGTGATATGTGGAATGTCACATAACTCCTCACAGTTTGAGAGTTATGGCCTTACAAAGTTGAAGGACCCTCATATGATTGGCTTGAAACCCAAAACGATCAAAGAAGTCAAAGTGATTGCAAAGAAGAAATTATTTAGATAATAAAGTGAAGTGACAAAGTCGAAGATGATTATTTAAATAAGAAAGTGAAGTGACAAAATCAAACATGATTATTTAAATAATAAAGTGAAGTGACAAAGTCAAGGAGGATTATTTAAATAATAAAGTAAATGGAGAAATTTATAATTATGGAAAGTGGTTATAAGAAGGTTAATCCTAAAATGAGAAAAATGGGTTAAGTGGTCAAGTGACTATTGGATATGTGGAAAATTGGGAAAATTTGGACATAGGTGACTATGTTGACAAAGTGGCTATGTGGACAAAGTGCTCTAGAAGATATTTCTAAGGAAGCTACATGAAAGTATAAATAAGAGGCAAGGCTCTCTCATTTCAATCACACTTGAGCATATTGAATATCTACAGGTGACTGAGGTAACCAAAGGATATCTAAGCCAAATTTCAGAGGGAAGGTGAAGTAAAGAAAGCCGAAATTCAAGGGAGGATAAATTATTTTGATGATGCTTTCTAAGGTATGTTATTTACAGGTCATCTCACCATTTTCGCAATAACTTTTTTTCTAGAATGAGTCATACCTTGAAATTGGGAATCCATTGAGGAAACATATCCAAGTAGATTTGGTATGAATTTTAGCTTGTGGGTCGTTGTATTTTGGGAGTTCCACTGTGTGGAAAATAGGGTTTGTGGCTAGTCCTGAAACTAGTCTAAAACATGTTTTTTGGGTAAAAACGTCATAACTTATTCATAACATATCCAAATTCAGTAAGAAAAAATTTGTTGGTCATAGTACATTCTTTATTATTTTGTGTAAAATTTGCAGATCCATACAACAAATATTCCATGCGGGGCACGCTCTACAAGTTCGCTCTCTAGAATAAGACATAATTCAGCAAGGTATGTAGAGTGTTAGTAGACTGTGACAAGGATGTTGCCACACCTCTCCCTCACTTGTCTATTTTTTGTGCATGACCCCTTTACTCCTTATGTGAGTCGGATTAGCAAGCATCGTTGAACATGCATCCACTGGTAATAACATTGTCAATAATACATATACATAACATCCATATTGAAATCATCATATATACATGTCAATTGTAACATCCCTAGTAGAATATATGTTTAGGAATTATTAAGTAAAAATTAATTAGGGGATTAATTGTCTTAACATGGTTTTAACTAAACAAAGATTGGCATAATAATACTAATTAAATATTTATTAATTAAATTATTTGTTATAATTTTGGTTAATTAATTAATTAAATTAATTAATTATCACATTGAATGAACAGGGTAATAAATTAAAAAAAAAAGATTAATAAATTATATTGTTTAAATTAAAAAGGTTACGTATACGGAATGGATAAGGGGCATAAATAAACGGATAGGGAACATTAAATAATTTGATAAGGGGCATTAACTATGGGTATGTAAAGAAGTAAATGGGGTGAAAGGGCGGTGAAGGAGGGATATGAGGGGAGGAGGTTTACGAAGGCGAGGAGGATCATTCTACGGGGGAATTTTTTTATTTTGAGAGGGTTCTCTTGGATTGTACAGAGGAGAGTTTGAGTTCTGTAGTCGGGAGGATTAGTACAGGGGGCACTGGTTTGCTAGGGGTTTTGGGCACGGGGGCCAGGATATCCATATGGTATCCTGGAGCTAGGTAGTTGTCCTAGTTGGCAGGGTGGAAACTCAGTTTTGGGCAGAGTTGTTCTGTGGCTTCAAGCTGGGCAAGGCAACAACAGGAAGGTCAACAAGGCAAGTGGAAAGTGGAGGGTTAGCATCAGACCAAGGTATTTTAAATTTCGTATTTGTTTATTCTGTTATGAATTTTATTATTCGTTGATCAATTTATATACGTATGTGCTGAATTTATAAGAAATTACCGAGTTTCATAAATCGAGTAGAAGTTACTATTTTGTTTGATTAATTATTTGATGTTAAATTTATTTGGCCACTACATAAATTAATACTCAAAACTCAAACCAATTGCAAGTCCAGTCCGTGACTCAATCCAGAGTCCAAGGAAGTTTGCTGATGCCATCAACATCATCAACCTGTCATGTATCACGCACACTCAGGGAAAATCATCAATAATACATGTTGATACATTCATACATCTAGAATTTAACATATAATCACAATGACATCATAATAAAACTCAAAAGCAAAGCATAATCATAATGTATCATAAATGGATCACTTTCTCGCAAGTGTTCTCAAAGAATAAGTCAGTATAAATGTGCATAGTGGAACTGGATGTTACAGTAGAAAATGAAGTTTCCAAAAACAATCATGGATTCACAACAAACAAGAACTTGAATGAGTTGTGGAAAAAATTATCCACAATAAATATTGTTATGTAATAGATGATGAAGTAGAACAATAAAGTAATCTTCCTCTAGTTTTGTAGCAATTGGTTCTACCATTTATCATTGAAACAAATTCCACTGGTTTTTGTAGTAAAAAAGGATTTGGTTCTACTACAAATGATGAAGTTTCCTTCTACAACAACACACAATAAAATTTTGCAACAGATGAAATTGAGTTCTACAACAAATAGTTAATCAAGCTATGCAAAAATCAATGAATTCAAATTATGTGATAAACATGAAATTAATATTTATAGGAAAAAAAAAAGAGCTTATTTTAAAACATTTTTTTTTAATTTTTGTATTGTTATATTTTTTTTTATTTGTTTTCTTTTTTTTTCAAAATATCAATAAAATCGTATTATGGAAATTCCATATGGCATAACCATCTAACTTACAATCTCCAAGTTTTTGCAACTACTAAGATCTTTTACAAAGGCATCTCTAGATAATGGTTTTTGATATATCCTCAATTGATGGTCATTGGCCATTGGAGGAATTTGGTCGTCATCTATGGTACATAACTTAACAAAACCATTACCATATACAATATCCACATCATATGGACCCAACGAATGTGTTTTAGACTTACCTTTGAAATATTTAAACCTAGAATCGTACAAAAGGGCTAGTCTCCAAGCTAAAATGTTTTCTTCTTAATAAATTTGTCATGCCACTTTAATTTATGTTGTTGAAAAACATATGTGTTATGCACATCATCTTGATGAATTTCATGAATTGCATGGATTTGGTTCAGTCGGTGCTTATGAGAGCTATTGATAATCAAATCAAATCCAATATGAAATGCAGTTCTGAATGTTTTAACTTCAAACTCAATAGGAAACAAAACATTCTTACCATAAACAAGCTCACATGGAGTAAATTTATTGGTGTTCTACCATGTCATGTTGTAATCCCATAAATCTTCTAAAATTTTATTGGCCCAATCTTTGTGGTGAATCTACAAAGTTTTGGTCAATATAGATTCCAAAATTTAATTAGTGAGTTCCACCTATCTATTAGCTTGTGGATGATATGGTGTAGATGTATTGTGTTGAATATGCTACTATTTTGTAACATCCTGTATGATTTTGGAAGTAAATTGAGTTCCTTAATCTATAACAACCTCTTGTGGTACACCAAAACGGAAAAATCCTCTTCATAGAGAAAAAAAATTACCACATGTTTTGTATCCCTTGAAAATGCTTTAGCTTCAACCCATTTAGTAACATAATAAGTCCAAACCGAAATATGAACATTCTAGTTAGAAGGTGGGTTGATAGGACCTAAAAAATGAAAATCCCGCTTCTCAAAAGGTGAAATCATGAGTTGATTTTGTAATGGAATTTCATTCGGCTGAATAGGTTGTCCCATCCTTTGGCAACTGTCACAACTTTTGCCATACCTTCTATCATCTCAAAAATATTAGGCCAATAAGAAACTAGATCAAACACCTTATGTTTAGTTATTTTATGAGAAAAATTCCCTCCATAGGGTTCATCCTGAAAATTTTTCAAGGATGTAAAAAAATTCATCTTATCAAACACATCGTCGAATTATGAGGTCTGGCCTAGTGAAAAAGAGATATCCTTGAACCCAAGAGTATATTGCACTTTGCATGATAAAATTATGTTTTGATTTTGGTGAGAAATGTTTTGGAAGCTTACCTACAACCAAATAGTTAGAAATATATGCATACCATAGTGTATTAGTAGATATTGTGAATATATGTTGATCTAGAAATGTATTTTCAATGGGATTAGCTTCTTCATCATTCACAATTCTAAAAAGGAAATATGCAGCTACATTTTCTTTTCCATGATTATCAACATGAGTAATGTCAAATTCCTATATCAGTAATAATTGTCATGTCACCCTACCATTAGTGATTGGTTTATTCATTAAATGTTGAATGGTAGAATGATCAATATGGATAACTACAAAACACCTAGTAATATAGTGCCAAATTTTATCGATAGAAAGTACTATTACAATGAATTATTTTGGTCACTGTATGATTCTGTTATGCAAGGGTTAGGTTTTTTCTGATAAAATAGATTGCATAATGATTTTTATCTTCCTTCTATCCAATAACTGCCCCAATATCTATATCAGAGGCATCAATTGATATATGAAAGGGTAGAGACCAATTTATTCCTCTTAGAATTGGTGCTACAGATAACTTATCCTTTAAAGTTTAGAAATTAATTCGACAAATTGGTCATTCCAAACAAATTATGTTTCTTTAGTGAGCAAAGAAAACATTGGAGATGTTATTTTAGTGAAAATTTCAATAAAACATTTGTAATAACAAGTATGTCCTAAAATATTTGAACACCTTTTTGTGTTCTTGGTACAAAAATAAATGATATGTATTTAATCTTTGTTGGAACCACTTTGATTACAGCCGATGAAATATGATGTCCCAAAACTATTCCATCAATTAACAACATATGACATTTTTCATGCTTGAGAGACAAGTTTACTTCTTTGCATCATATGGATTTTTTTTTCTAAATTATTCATGGATTCCTCAAATGTATCACCATATACTCTAAAATCATCTATGTACACCTCTACATATTCATGTATTAGGTCTGAAAATATACCGAGTATATCTCATTGAAATCTAGTAGGTGCATTGCAAATTCCAAAAGGATATACTTGGTAAGAAAATGTTCCCCATGCATTGGTAAAATGGTATTTTTCTTCGTCTTCAGGAGCTATTTGGATTTGGTTATACCCACTAAACTCATCAATAAAAGAAAAATATTGTTTCCCTTCCAAAGTATCTAAGACTTGGTCTATGAAAGGCAAAGGAAAATGGTCTTTGAAAGTGGATTTATTCAACTATTTGTAATCTATGAAAATTCACCATTTCCCATTTTTCTTTAGAACAATGAAAAGGGGTGAAAACCATTCACTATCTGATATATGATAACTAAAATTTACATTCAAAATTTGTTTAATTCATCCTTTACTATCTCTCTCAATGTAGGGTTTAATATATGATAGGTTTGTCTAATAGGTTAGAAATTCTCCCTAATGTAAATATGATGGGCACAAATATTGGGGTGAATTCCCATCATATTGATATACTCCTAGGAAAATGAACCAACATGATTGTGTAGAAGCTCATTAACTTTTTTCCTTTGTAAATTTTCTAGTCTTCGATTACAGTTAATTGTTTTTCCCAAACTAATTTCAATAGGCATACTAGTGGTGATTAGAGATGTGGGATATAGATAAGAAAGAACATGAATATTTTCATTTTTTACAAGAGACAATGAATAGTTTTCCAAAAACATTTGCAAAACATCATTAGTGGGAGACTCAAGATCAATTATGTCATCTCAAATGAGATCATAATTAGATTTTTCTTTAAAACCAAGAGATAAATCAACCTTAAATAATTGTTAAATGCCGTGTTCATCGTTGTCCTCATTTTCAACCCACAAACGTATTTCATGATTTGAAGTAACAACCCTTCGAAGCATAAAATATGCAAGTTGAAGAATTACTTGGATAGTAGGAGGATCTTTCCTCTTCCTACCAAGTCTTTTCAAACATAACTTTGTTACCATCTTGGAATAAATGGGTACATCTCTGATGGCCTGAAATAATGGAATCTTAGTGCACACATTTTTCAATTCCCTAAGAAAATAAAATTCAAATTGAAGAGTTTTATCAATATTTAGCCTCTTTGGATAGGGAGGTAAAAAGGTATACTTAGTTTACAATTGATTTGATTTTTGAGGGGAAGCAATTTGTGAAGTACTTGGAGAAATATTTGTAAATATATTTTCTATGGGTTTCTTTTCTACTTGGTTTGGAACCTTGTCCTCTTCCTCAAAAATGATTGGAGATGTTCACTTATTGAGAATTTTCCCTCATATTAAATGGACTCCTTAATAGTCAGTAGGGGAAATTTAGAAAGATGGAAAACTAGACAACCCAACAATGTAAATGGATTGAGTTTCTTTATTTTTTAGATTAGGTGTGGGTTGTATAGGTAGTTGAGGTCTTGGTTGAGGACCACTAGTACGCAGTTGTAATTGTTGTTGTTGTTGAGGTAGTTGATTTTGTTGTTGAGGGAATTGAGGATTGACTAGTTGTTGATAGTTTCCAACATGAAAAATTCACCACCCTTGTGACCATTGATGATTCTTGTGTTGGTTGTGGTGGATATTATGGCCAAGGTGCATAAGGATACCAAGATTTTTGGGGATATGGAATTTTTTTATTATTCATAAATGAATTAAATGATTGAGACATATCGTGAGTCATACCTAGTGGTCATGGTTTCCATGGTCTCTTTGAGAAATAAAATAGACCTATTGAGTCACTTCATTAGTTCCTTGTGTTGTTCCTGAGTGTACTTACGGCTTAAAAGTACAGTGTCAAGGCATCCAGAAGTAGGTGAAAGATGGGTAAGAGGGTAACGTCAACCTTCGGCAAAGGAAACTATGGAAGATTTCTACGTTGGCGTTGCCTATCTTCCAACTATTCCTGAGTATTTATATATTGTTCAATGGCCGCCCATGAACGTTCAAGTTCGTCCCGGTTATTAGCAGTTTTAAGGATTATGTCAAAAAGGTTTAAAGCAATATGTGTTTGGTTCGATAGTCCGGGTTTGATATTAGGTTGTGTCGCTGTAGGGACAGTCATGGAGGAACAACAAGAGTAAGAAAGGATTTAAAGAGAGATTAAATGTTGTCTCGATTTGGTCGAAATAATGAGAATTTTACGTTTTAAGAATAAAATAGGAATGCAAATTGAAGGTTCTTTCTCGTAACTGTATTATATTTTAATATAAAGGTGTGAGGCAAGAGAAAAACATTTAGCTACATATAACGCAAGGTTCCTGTCAAAAAGAAAACTCACATATGAACAAAAGAGGAAATTAGTAAGAAAATAACTGATATAACAAATAATATACATAGAATTCTGTAAATGCAGATTGGTCTTACACCTGCTAATAGCTAGTGCAGAGGAAAGACAATAAACAAATGCAGAAAACCAAAATCCTTTTGTTATAGTAGTGGTTGTACTAAAGTATAACAAAGCACACCAATTATGAATAATGGAATGAAATGAAACATGAAATACGAAGAGACAAACTTGTAACACAGTCTTGACGGAATTGAGATTCTGCAGATTTTCTTATATTAACTTCTAGAATGTAAAAACTCTATTACAATTGACACCAAAAGGTTCCATCCCTGTTTATTTCTTTCTATGATATATTTATACAATTTTATAGATCAGTTAGAATCTCAACGATTACAAAAATTCGGTTGCAACTGAGAGGAGCGCAATTGCAACCTTTCTCTTACTCTATTTTCACTTGGTGCTAGGTGCTCATCTTCACGCAGATTCGGTGCAGGCGATACATCTTTCCACAAACTGAGATACAAGCTGCGAAGGTTCTGCTTGATAGATGGCCTCGACGAAGTAACATTCTCGGGCTAACTGCTGCAGCTTGTCCCCCATTTGTGTATCGATGATTTCGAGGGCACTTAGTTGCGTGCTGGGTTGGATTAAGTGTTTGTCAAATTGAGCCATGTCCACCGTATCCATCTGAGATATATCGACCAAATCTCTCTCATCCTTCTCTTTCAGATCGAGCGAGATCTGTTCTACATTCATTCACATTAATGTTTCTGCGTTGCCTTCACTGTCCATACCCAATAGCTCACCATCTATAGCATTGAAGGCTTCTTCTAATGAATTGGTTACTTTTTGGGCTTGTTCCTTGCCTAGGGAAATATTATGCTCCCAATCCTTCAACAGAATGTTACCTCTAGTTTGTTCTGAGATAGTGAGTTCGGGAGAACCTGCTGAAACTCTGTTGTTCATGGCTATTAGTGCCTCCTGAAAGGTGACCCAAGCCACTTCTGCATTCCTTTCTCTGACATTCAGGTTCTCGGAAATCCGATGCATCAACAGAAAATCCTCTCGAATCACTCCCACTTTGGCTAGCAAACTCTGTTGTGCAGAAGAGATCCTGCTCTAAATCTCGATCGCTCAGGATTTAAACCCCTCGACATCGATCACCCTGCTTTCAGCGACCTCTACCTGAGCCTGCAACTCTGCGATCATAGTCCTTTGTTGACTCGCCTATATCCGACCATCTCGGATCACTAGATGTGCTTGCTCTAGCTTGGCTTTGAGCACCTCTATTTCATTTCTATCAGCTAGTCGGTCCAGTTCTATTTCCCCGCTCACCTGACCTTTAGCGTTTTCTGTGGCCGAAGCTACTCTGGCTTCGAGAGTCTTGATCAGACAATTTTTTCTTTTGAGCGGGTTTTTCAACAATCCGACCGAAAATTGATTCGCCGAAGCATACGCTCCTAGCATTCCTGCGATCTCCGTGGTTAATTTTTCATTCTTTTTGTTATTTCCATCGGTCATAACCTTGAATTTTTTAGTGGTCGATTCTCCCTCCTGGTAGAATTCCCTTTTCACCACCGCTTTCCTCTTTTTTTCAAAGAAGAACTCGTTTGGAGGAATTTCTTCTTCTCTGATAGGCCTCAGTTCCTCATTTAAAATCCATTCTTCTTCTATATTTCCTTGCGTTGACTGCAAGGGGGTAACAGAAGTGATGGGTTTCCCGATTTGTCTCACTGCCTTTCCTGGGGTGATGACCAGGTCCTTCTTTGTCGGAGGTTCAGGGGTCTTCATCTCAGTCTCCAGATTCTGGGTCTCTGGCGGGTCCAGATTCTGTGCCTCTGCTTCGGGCTTCTTCGTTTGCTGCCCCTCGTTCTGGATTTTTCCTGAACCAAAAGTTGCATCTTTGGGGCCTTCATCATCCTTCGATTCTGTCTCAGAAACACTCGGGCTCCCTCCTCGCAGCACCGTGGGAAGACATCTTCATCTGTGTTCCTGGAATCTCAATACAGAGGCTGTGTCTTTGGGTGCTAAAGATTTGATCCGAGCTAGCACTTCCTCATAAGACCTCGCTCCTCGGAAAATGTCATCCGGGGGTGAACACTCGTGTTCAAACTCTTCAGCCCACAATTAGCTAAATGGTTGCTCACAATTTTCTGAGGATCATGTTTTTTATACTCAATGGAGACCAAACTCCGGTATTCTAGGGCTGTAGCCTCAGCTTTGGCATGCCCAAAATCCAATAAAGAATAGGAATTTAGACGAACGGGGAAAAATGACCATACCTTCTTTGAAGAAGCTTTGAGTTCTTTACTCACCCCGCCAATCATTGTTTGTCAGGAAATCTCGCGACAAGCCAGCTTGTCAGGGATGAACAGTGGTAGTGCGAGCGGGGGAACAACAACTCCGAACACTCTAAAGTAGGAAAACTCTGCTTCTATGTACCAGTCCGCTATACCACTCAGACTAGCAGCAATGTTGTCCGAGATACGAGGTGGCGGGTGACCAAAAATGGTGATGTGTAGGGGCACCATCACCCAGTTGAAAATTTCGTAAATGAATTTGTCCGCTTTATTCTCCCACAGTTTGTCATGATACTCATGTACAGGTTTTTCTTGGGCTGGATTCCAAGCCCAACTCATCAAATGGAATGGTGTCATGGAACATACCGCGTCCATGATATATGTAGACATGAAAAATGAGGACGGTCTCCCGCTTGCCCTCTACTCCCGATACTCTGTGACCCGGTTAGCCAAACTGTCTGAGAGTATCTTTGCCCAATTAAACGAGCAACCTTCTACTATTCGAAACATGAGAGGTACCCATGCAATGTAGAAATGTGATGTATCCTCTCTTCCGAATAGTCGACATGTCATCATTGCCACATACTTATACTGTGGCTCCAACGAAGCGATTGAATAAATGCCCTGGTCATTTTCTCTGAATTTCACGGAGCGCAAAACCCAATCCTTTATCAAACCGGGCATGGTTTTTTCATATTGAGTGCACTCCTTTTTGAATCCCTCCAAGAATTTAGCATCATACATGTATTCAGATGTTGTCGGGAGCTTATACATGGTTTGGATGTGCTCCGGTCTAAAAGTCCCGACCGTGACCCGCTGGTCGTTCATGATAGTTCTGGTGGGTAAGTCTATGTGATCCAATGCCCATCGGATCATATCATAATACATAAGCAACCGTGGTCTGGTTGCTACCCTGTGCATTCTAGATTGAAAAACTATCTTGTATTTAGTGTTTAGGTCGTCCTTTTCGTTGTCGTCGGAGTCTGAATAATTCACCAACTCAGATTGTAGAATATTTGAAACAAACGACCAGCTAGGGACCAAGTCGACACTCTGAGGAGAAGTGTCGGAGACATTATCCGAGCCTTGCCCTGCAACCTCGACATTCGCCTTTGCTGCTTTCCGTGGAGCCATAGCTGAAACTTGCGTTTTCGCCCTTCTGCGATAGACCTATGTATACATGCAGAAATTAGTTCACTCGAAAAATGACAAGTTTTGCGTGCTTATGAAAAATGTTTTCATTATAATAAAATGAAACTCCGATATATATTTGAAAATTCTGTACTTTTTGAAATAAGTCTGTCAAATCGCAATTAGAAACAAATTTATTGTGTAAAAATCCGATCTTATTATTCGTGGATTCACTCTAATTTTCCATTAATGTCATCAATGTTTGGCGGTTTGATAGTCAGTTGGAGTAGGGGGAGAGATGGCTACCTCGAGAAACATGCAGGCCTTAAGGCGCGAGATATATTTTTCCTTATCAAATTTTACCACCTTTTATCAATTCCTCATTGTTCGCTACTTCGTGGGTTTTCTTTTAACATTTTGAGTCCCCAACTCATGAGATTGCGAGGACCGACTTTGGCTTAATTAACAATAATCATGATTGGGAGCATCATTAATTTTATAATCAATTTATTCACCATATTGTGATTCGGAACTTCGAAGAGAAGTTTTTGGGAGATTAGTATGCCGAGTCATGAAACCGCGAGATAATGATAATTAAGGCTCAATTTAGGGGAGGAAAATCTTAGATTAAGCGACTAATTAATCTTGCTATAATTACTTCGTGACTTCGTGAGTCGGGATTTTAGACATCTAACTTTTGAAAATATAGTTCCGAGTGGCGAGACGCCGAGAACAGATTTAACCATGGTTAGATTTTTGCCTTTAATCTTTGACCAGGGTTATCACAAAAGTACCTCGTGTTCTCGGCTCTCGGGGCTGTAAAAATAAAAACTTGGGTTTGACGAACGCTGAGGCGTAAAACCCTGACGACGTCAAATCATGAGTTAAAATATTTTACTCTAGTTAATGCCTCAGGCAAAAATTGAAAACGACTTCACTGTTTCGTGACTCGGGACATGTGAACTCAAGGATTAAAGTATCCGACTTGCGAGATCCTGAAAAAAAAAAAAAAAGAGCGAACGTTCTTACAAAAGTAGACTTGTTTTGAGGGTAGAAAAAGCATCGCTGCTTATTCGACAAGGTTGCAGAGTTTTCAAAGCTTCGGGGGGGGGGAATCGAAGGCCATCTTTAGATTTCAAGAATCAAAAATTGAAAATTGTGAAGGGTAAAAAATAAAACAAGGGTGGCTCCAACACCTTGATTGTTGGCCCTTGGATATGAAAGGAAGCGAATATTAAGGAAGAAAGAAGAAGTACGAACTATGCGGAAGATACATAAACCGAGGAAGGGTCAAAGTGGGAAAAGAAGAAGAAAAGAAGGAGAGAAGGAAGGAAAATCTAGTCATTGGAAGAGAAGATCGAGGAAGATAAAGCAGTAAGGAAGATGGATTATGTACAAATCAACAAGCGAAAGAAGACATCAACGAGTTCTTTGGAGCACCTCGTGGAAAAGAAGGAAAGACAGGCTAGTGAATCCCTTAAAGCATGGGTCAAGTTGACCTAGGGTTTTGAATCTAGGGTTTTGGCACCTAGACTTTGTCATGTAATGTATAATTAAAGGTCTAGAAGACTTGATAGGTTTGGGTTCAAAGAGAGTTCTAGGTTGGTTCATTGAGACTATGGTTGTTGTATTCATTGTTGAGTATTGTTGTAGAGAACAATGTTGAGACTATATTGTAAAATACCCATCTGGGTGTGAAGATCAACCCTTCAGTTGGGTATGCAAGGAGGGATGGGAGAAAGAGAGAGAGATATACAAGCTAAGTGCACATATAGAACTTTATGTTTTTATATTATATATCAAGAAACACAGTTCTCTGGACATAGCACTAGGGAGAGGGTGAAGCACATATATCTTGTTGTTCTCTGTGATTGATGTTGTGTTATTTTCCATATATTATATTGTTATTTCATTGGTGTCTTAGATCTGAGATATAATTTGTGAAGTAAGTTTAAGTGAGAATAATAATAACTAGACCATTGTGTGTTGTTATCATGGATCCACTTTACATTTCCTCTGGTTGTAGACACATGTGTCCTGCAACCCCCTATCGCTACTTCGGGTGAGACTGCATCTACTTCCCAGGTGTTTCTGAAAGGGCCAGTAGTTAGGGTGTTTCTTTGTAAAATCCGAGTGCCCTCGAGTTTTTCAACATAATGAATTCATTTTTGCATTCAAAAATGGATTTTGAACAACAAAAAACAGTGATTCCCATTAAAAAAAAACCATTTAGTAGAATAGCGTCTCAACCTCTTTTCCTCTATTATATTATATGTAAATGTATGATTTATGGATTTATTGTATTGTTAAGTAAATTTATGATTCTTGGAAAAATACATGTTTTTAATATTCCAAATACATGTTTTTAATAATTACGCCTAAAGGCTTATACCTATTGGAGATGGGCACAATTAATCACCTTTTAATCTAAAATTCTAAT
>JZKD02S0178036.1:794306-809272 GCA_000966675.3 Picea glauca
TTACTCTTCATAACTTCCTTGTATTTTTGAATGCATCAGTTAACCTCTTTACTTTTTAACATTTACCTAATCATATTAAGAAATTACTGTACCACCATATGATTGCCACGTTTAATTCAATTCACTAGAGTGTTGTCCATCCAGATAACTTTCGGAACACCAACCACTTTGCGGTTGTGCTAGTTATTAAGTACATGTATTTAATTACTATCAACCACTTTATATTAAAATGATTGATATACTTTGGACTACCATTAATATATTACGACATAATCAATGTATTAATTAAATATTACATTTATGTAATAATATATAATAATATATTAATATAATACATAAATATATTATATTAATGTATATAAATTAATGATCTATTAATATGTTAATGTATTACATTAATGTTGTAATATATAATAAAAATGTATAAATTAAAGTACTAATACATTACTGTAGCATATTAAACTATTAATACATTAGTAATGTATTAAAACATTAAAGTAATAATATTAATATTAATGTTTTAATGTATTAATATATTATATATAATATTCCATTAAAGTAATACATTAATGCATATTAAAGTATTAATATTTATGGTTCACTATGGTTAACCATAGTTAACCATATATTAATAAATTATTAAAGTAATACATTAAAGTAATAATATTAATATTAATGTTTTAATGTATTAATATATTATATATAATATTCCATTAAAGTAATACATTAATGCATATTAAAGTATTAATGTTGATGGTTCACTATGGTTAACCATGATTTCTTATAGTTGTGACTATTAATGACTTTATTACATTAATGCATACTATAATCTATTAATTTAATACATTAATACATTTTTAAAGTATTAATACATTATTGCATAAATGTAAGGTTTAAATTAGGGTATTAATGATGATTAATGTATAATATAACCTATTAATCAATTGATACATTAGTCATGTAATGTATTAATTAATTAAAACATTTATACACTATTAATTAATAGAGTGCTAAAGTATTAATAGAATAATAGAATAATACATTATTAGAGTAATAGTAAAAAAAAATGCATTTCATACATCAATAAATACATTACTAAAGCATTAATGTATTAAAAAGTTAATAAAGTATTAATAAGGTGATAAATTTATCTTAATACATTAATATAGTAGTAATACATTGTTAAAATATTAATACAATAATAACACATTATTTCATTAATATAATGTGAAAAATAAAGTATTGATACATTAATTTATAATGTAACATGTTAAATTATTAATACATTATTAAAGTAATAATACATTAATTGACAATGACCATGGTTGACTATGGTTGATCATGACCATGGTTAACTTTAGTAGACCTTGGTTGAATTTGGGAAAGAAACGTTGTCTATGGTTGTCCTTCACCACAGTTGACTGTGGTTGAACATGACCATGGTTGACTGTGGTTGATTAGGTTTTGTTATGGTTGACCATGCCCATGGCTAAACTTTGTTGACCATGTGGATGTGATTATGGTGGGCCATGTTGATTATGTTTAACCATAGTTTACTATGACACTACTGCATTGCAATGTTAATCATGTTTTGTTCATCACATTGTGTCATCAAGTTTTGTTTATCACATTGTGACATTAGCTTTTGTTTGTCACATGACATCATAAAGTTATGGTCATCAAATTACGATGAAGGGTTTTTGTTTTCCACATCATGGTGTTGGAATAGGTTTGTCACGGTCCAATAGTGGATTATCTTCGTCCCATTGTCATGTTGGTAAATGTTTGTCTCATTGAAATGTTGGTCTATGTTTGTTACATTGCCACATTCGGTTGTGTACATCACATTGTGATAATGGGTTGTGTTACTCCCATTGCAACATTTGGAAATGTCTATCACAATACGACATCAGGATATGTGAGTCACATTGGAATGCGAGGATATGTTTGTCACATAACAACAAGAGGGGTATGTTTGTCACATTGCAACATACATTTATGTTCGTCACATTGCGACGAAATGACTATGTTCGACACATTGCAACATTTGGAAATGTTTAACACATTGCAACCTTGGGATATGTGCGTCACAATGCAATGTGAGGCAATGTTTGTCACATTGGGACGATAGGTGGTGCTGATGACGCAGTCGCGCATGCCACCCGCGCGCCCGCTCCCACCAGGACCTTCTTTAACTTTGGCCCGAAGAGCTAAACTACCCTTCAACTTCCCCATCGGAAGTTCTTTACACACAACAACTCTCCACTGATCTCCCTTCCAACTCGGGAAATCGAACTTCGCGATTTCGCGAGTCCTATGGTCGTGTGATTCTCACCTCACGATTCCCCGAAGTCTGATGCGAGTCAACGTTGACTCCCCTCCACTATCGGAACTTCCCTCCATCGGGAAATCGCTAACCGCGAAGTCAACAAATCGAAACTACAATCTCCGAACCCCGATGTGCCGATTCTCCGATGCATGTGTGGACTTGAATCATCCACCTCCGATCCTTCTATGGGGACCTCAGAACTTGCAGTATCGCGAATCCGGATGTTGACGGACTCGGGACTTACCTTTCCCCGATTCCCGATGTGGTGCCACCTGTACTCTACTAGCAACCGTGGTCCCACGCTACCACGTCGCCGTCGGGATATCGCTAATCACGAATCCGAGAAGCAAGCATTCCCTGTCGTTGAGAACCCCGATTCTTCGAACCCCGAGATATTGGGATTCCTTGACACGCGTCCCTGTGATCAATGGTTATGATCCAATCGGGATATCGCGGATCGCGATGTCGCCACTTCTTCTCCACAACTTTGGCACTCCAACTCGTGATATTCCGAAATGCGACAGCACGTGTAGATCTAATGGTCCCGATGAACCCAGATCGACGACACTGCTTCCCTCTGAGCTCCGAACCCCTAATGCTCGCACTATAATTTCCGCGCACCTTTGCAAGATCTAACGATCCTTGGGTTCTCACGAAATCTCCCAGGGGATTCCAACCATACAGCCTTTCTTCAATGAAATGTAGGCCTATCCCTCCTGAGCTTTCCTTGCTTCACAAGTCTTTGTGAAGACTTGTCGCACACACTCCTTGCGGCGGTTTTTCGAACATGACTAAGTGTTGAAGCTTCTTCAACTCTACGCACTCGCCTACAGTAGCAGTCCAATTTCCCTTTTCTCAGAATCACAACCCTGAGTCTTCGTTCCACCGGCACACGCCTTGCATGGCTCTGGTGCCAAATCTGCACTTCTGAGATGAATGGAAACAAAATCTATCTCTAAGGAAACCCTACAGTGACACACTCCTTGCAGAAAATTCAACTGCACTCCTTGCAGGAATCTTCTGGCTCACTTAGAGAAAGAATTGAAACTCATTCACTCATCCTCTCGGATTTCAAATCAACCCTGAAATCACATACATAGCCTATAAAAGAAAATGCATGAAGGGAAGCAAATACTCCTGAGCATAACATCAACACACAGAGAAATAACACATAACCATGGAATTGAATCGATGCTTTCTCCTATTAATTCAATATCTATACATGGGTGTTCTTCATAAAATTCTTTGCTCTGCTCTTCCTGCTCCTGAATGGATGATAATCCAGAATAGTGTTTTAATGTACCAAGGAGGGTGTCTATATCTCGTTTCCCTCTCGAGCTCTAAAACTATCAAATCTACAATTAAATGTCCTATCTACTTTACATTAAATCTATTAAATGCCTCATCTACCTAAGGACGTGAACTTATCCACTCAAGGTCCATTACAATATACAAGTGCGCTTCATTAATTCTCCACATTAATGTTTGGCACAACCAATATCAAGGTGAAATTCAAAAAGAAATCCACTGGCTCGTCCAGCTGTCCTCCACTTGATATGATGGCTCTCTTGACGTGGGCAATGCTCCTGCATCATACTCCCTGGCTTGAAAAATTTCATGGGATCCTATCCATGAGCTCCTGCACGGTGTGTCCCTGCTTCTGAATGCTTTCTTCATTTTTCCAGCTGGCGTCTTCCACTGGGTGATTCTTCCATTTGACCAGGTACTCAAAATACTGCTTTCGCCTGGTCTTCTTTTCTACTCGCTTGTCCAGTATGCACTCCATTTGTGGCTTTTCTGCTACTGGCAACTACTTCATCCACTAGATCACTGGTTCCTCAGTTCCAGCCTCCGGTTCTCCAGCCTTGTATTGGTATAGATCTGCAATATTAAATATCGAAGATATCCCGATGCCATCCGGCAACTCAATCTCATATGCATTCTCTCCGAATTTCTTCAGGACCCTGCATGGCCCGATTTTCTTCATCTTGAGCTTATTGTATGTTCCCCTTGGGAACCTTTCCTTTCTTAGGTGTGCTAGAACCAAATCACCAACTTCGAACTGAATTTGTCTCTTCCGCTGATCGGCTCTGCGCTTGTACTCCTGATTTGAGTCTTGCAATCGCTGCTTCACCTTGCTGTGAAGTTCCTTCATCGCTTCAACGAACTCTTCTACAGTAGCACTACTAGTCGCAGTCTGTTCTGACTCCCGGAGTTCAGAAACTCCCCTCGGTTTTGTCCCATACACAATCTGGAATGGACTTTTTCCTGTACTCTGATTCACTGAATCATTGTACGCAAACTCTGCCTGCGGAAATATGTTGTCCCAGCTGCTATGGTGCTCTGTCACCAAGCTTCTCAGCATGTCTCCAAGACTTTTGTTGACCACCTCGGTCTGCCCATCCGTCTACAGATGATACGCTGAACTAAATGCTAAATTTTTTCCTAGCTTCTTCCATAGCGTCCTCCAAAAATGATCTATGAATTTGGTATCCCTGTCCGAGACTATGCTTCTCGGCAATCCATGTAGTCTAACAACCTCTTTGAAAAACAAGTTTTCGATGTGGGTCGCATCACTGGTCTTTTGACACGATATGAAATGTGCCATATTAGAAAACCTGTCTACCACCACAAAGATGGAATCAACCCCTCTTTGTGTCCTCGACAAACCCAATACAAAATCCATGCTAATCGCCTCCCATGGCCTCTATGGTATGGGCAACGACTGATAAAAACCTGTGTTCTGTTTTCGGCCCTTCGAATGTTGACAAATTCGACACCTGTCAACAAACCTCTTGACATATTCTCGCATGCCCGACAAAAAATATGATTCGCTCAACTTTGCAAATGTTTTATCATGGCCAAAATGCCCTGCTAAGCCCCCGCTGTGTTTTCCCCTCACCAAGTTCTCCCTCATGGAGCTATTTGGAATACATAGTTGATTGCCTCTGAACAACAATCCCTCCTGGATCATGTAATCTATCAATGGGCTTCTATCCCTAAGAACGGGATTCTTGGTTGCTTCATAAGCTTCCTCGAAATCCGCATCACCTGCGTACATGTCCTTCAGATTCTCAAAACCCAATGTCTTGACTCTGAACTCCTGCAACAACAAACATTTCCTGCTCAAATCATCAACCACTTCGTTAGCAGTTCCTGAAATGTGTTTTATTACAAATGTGAAATTCTGCATGTACTCAACCCATTTTGCATGTTTCTGGTTCAACTTCTCCTGTTGACTCACAAACTGCAATGCATGATTATTGCTATATAGAACAAATTCCTTAGGTATCAAGTAATGCCTCCACTTCTTTAATGCCTATATGATGGCATATAATTCCTTATCATACGTGGAGTATTTCAATTTTGCTTCATCTAGCTTCTCGCTAAAATATGCAACTGGTCTGTCGTCCTGACTCAAGACTGCTCCTATAGCATATCCGCTGGCATCACACTTCACCTGAAATGTCTTCTTGAAATTCGGCAACACCAAAATTGGTTGCTCTGTAATCTTCCGCTTCAACAGATTGAAGCTCTTCTCAGCGTCTGTTGTCCAGTGAAAAATCTTATGCCGCTTCTTCACCGTGTCCATCATTGCTGCGCTAATTCCACTGAAATTCCTGATGAATTTTCGGTAAAAACTATCTAATACATGGAAACTCCTCACCTCGAATGCATTTCTCGGTGATGGCCAACCTTTGATCACTTCCACTTTACTCGGATCCATTTTTAACTCATTTGCTGATATGACAAAACCCAAATAAATGAGCTCTGTGTTCATGAAGGAACACCTCTTCATGTTGATCAACAACTTCTCCTGCTGTAGCTTCCTCATCACAATGGCCAAATGTTTCAAATGCTCGGCCTTTGTCTTACTAAAAATCAGTATATCGTCCAGATATATGATGACAGGCTTTCCAATGAACTCCCTCAGGACTTCATTCATTAGTCTCATGAAAGTGCTCGGCGCGTTTGTCAAGCCAAACGACATGACCAGCCATTCATACAAACCTTCGTTTGTCTTGAATGTTGTCTTCCATTCATCACCCTCTCTCATACGAATCTAGTGATATCCGCTTTTCAGATCTATCTTTGAAAAGTAATTTTCCCCACTTAGGCAATCCATCAGATCATCCATCCTCGGCAGTGGAAATCTGTACTTGATGGTGATTTTGTTAATCGCTTTGGAGTCTGTACACATTGTCCAGCCTCCATCCTTCTTTGGACTAAGCACTGTTGGAACAGCACATAGACTCAGACTCTCCCTGACCAGTCCTTTATCCAGCAGTTCCTGTACTTGCCTTTTGACCTCCTCATTCTCTCGTGGCGTCAATCTGTACGCAGCCTTATTCGGTAAACTAGCTCCAGGTATGAGGTCGATGTGGTGACTCACACTCCTCATCGGTGGCAACGAATGAGGTAGTTCATCCACGATGATGTCAGCGAACTCTCCCAACAGTTCCTGAATCTCTTCTGGCAAGTCATCCACTCTTGTGCTAGTCGAGACAGTTCTCGGCTTCCTGACCACAAAGAATTGTGGATATTCCTTCCTCTCCATCTCTGTAAGCAGCTCCTTCCCACTCATAAGAAGTATCATGTTGCTTACTTCCGGTTTCACCTCTTTATCCTTTATCGGAAGCAATCTGTGTGTCCTCCCATCCTTCTCCAAAGTATATGTGTTCATCCCCCATCGTGAACCACATTTTGGTCATATTACCATGGTCTACCCAATAACAAATGACATACATCCATGGGAATAACATCACACAATATTTTATCATTATATCCACCTATCTTGAATTCAGCTAAACACTGTTTAGTGACACTCACCTAATGTCCTTTTTGTAACCATGATACTTTGTATGGACTCAGGTGATCATTCATCTCCAACTCTAATTTCTCCACCATCTCGGTTGAAACGAGATTGTCTGTGCTCCTACTGTCCACAATGACCTTGCACTTTCTGTTCTTAGTTGTGCATGCGGTTCTGAACAGTCTGCTTCTCTATTGTGTGTCCTCCACCTCCTTCTCAGGTGTCAAAAGGAATTTATGCATTTCAAGCGGCCTTCCGCTGTCTGCATCTTCATTCTCAGCATCACGCTTCTACACTTCAGTGATGTGAGTTTCTCCTCCAGCTTGCCTCTTCTCTGGACATTCAAATGACTTGTGACCATTCTTTCCACATGTGAAACATGTAATTACTCCTCCTCTTCCCCTACCTCAACCTCTAGTATGAGGAAGAGTGGTTGCATCCGCATAATCTCCCTGCTAATCATTTGGTTGTCCTCGCTGTGAGGTTCCACCCCTCTCAATCTTACCCTGAGGTTTCCTCCATTCTTCCTTGGGCTTCTGAGTTCTTTCTTGGGCAACTGCCTTGCCTCTGGGCTAACTTCTGCCTCACCCTCGCTGTCCCTGCTTACGGTTCAACTTCTCCTCAGCTTTCAGAGCCATCTAGTAAGCATCCTCAACTGTTCTGATAGTTGTCATGCTTAGTTCATCCTGAATGTCGTATCTCAGACCATTCAGATATCTTGCCACCTTCTCATCATCGCTCTCCCGATGACCTGCTCAGATATTAAGCTTATAAAAATCTTTGGTGTACTCCTTCACCGCCATCAATTTCTGTCTCAGGTTCTACATCCGCCTGAACAAAGTGATCTGGTAGTCTCTGGGGATGATTTTTTCTTTCATCTTAGCAATCATTCGATCCCAGCTTTTAATCTTATGTTTTCCTTTGGAACGTCTATCCGCCTGTAGCTCGTTCCACCATAAGCCTGCATATCCCTTCAACTTCGTGATAGCATGCCTTACCTTCTTTTCCTCTTCGATATCCTCATAATAAAAGTATGTGTCAAGAGCTCGGATCCAGTCCAACAACTCTTCTACATCCAGACTTCCTTCATACGCTGGAATATCCATTTTGGTTTTGGAAGTCATTCGGGCGATGGCTTTGATCAATCGCTCGGTCGATGCATCCTCTACTGTGTTTTCTTCTGCATGTCCAGCCTCTTCTTCCACCTCAGAATCACTAAGATCCCTTGCACCAACTCTGCATCTTTGTGCTGTCTCCATCTCCTCAAGCCTTGCTCGGAGATCTCTCATCTGCCACTCCATTTCTGGATTTCCTGTTGGTCTACCTCTTCTTCTCACCTCCCTGTCTTCGAGATCAGGTGACTGTCTTTCTCTCCTTGGTGGCATGATGTCCTCTCTTCTCTTGCTACAGAAAGCAAAATATATTCCCGCTTTGATACCACCTTGACGTAGTCACGCATGCCACCCGCGCGCCCACTCCCACCAGGACCTTCTTTAACTTTGGCCTGAATATCTAAACTGCTCTTCAACTTCCTCGTTGAAAGTTCTTTACCCACAAAAACTCTCCACTAATCTCCCTTCCAACTCAGGAAATCGGACTTCATGATTTCATGAGTTCTATGGTCGCGTGATTCTCACCTTACAATTCCCCGAAGTCCGATGCGAGTCAACGTTGACTCCCCTCCGCTATCGGAACTTCCTTCCATCGGGAAATCGCTAACCACGAAGTCAACAAATTGAAACTACAATCTCCGAACCCCGATGTGCCAATTCTCCAATGCACATGTGGACTTGAATCATCCACCTCCGATCCTTCTATCGGGACCTCGAAACTCACAGTATCGCGAGTCCGGATGTTGACGGACTCAGGACTTACCTTTCCCCGATTCCTGATGTGGTGCCACCTGTACTCCACTAGCACCCGTGGTCCCACGCTACCACGTCACCATCGGGATATCACTAATCGCGAATCCGAGAAGCAAGCATTCCCTGTTGTTGAGAACCCTGATTCTCCAAACCCTGAGATATTGGGATTCCTTGACACGTGTCCCTGTGATCAATGGTTATGATCCAATCGGAATATCGTGGATCGTGATGTCGCCACTTCTTCTCCACAACTTTGGCACTCCAACTCATGATATGCCAAAATGCGACAGCACGTGCAGATCTGATGGTCCTGATGAACATAGATCGACGACACTGCTTCCCTCTGAGCTCCGAACCCCTAATGCTCGCACTATAATTTCTGTGCACCTTGGAAAGATCTAACGGTCCTCGGGTTCTCATGAAATCTCCCAGGGGATTCCAACCATCCAGCCTTTCTTCAATGAACTGTAGGCCTATCCCTCTTAAGCTTTCCTCACTTCACAAGTCTTTGTGAAGAATTGTAGCACGCACTCCTTGTGGTAGTTCTTCGAACACGACTAAGTGTTGAAGCTTCTTCGACTCTACGCACTCGCCTGCAGCAGCAGTCCAATTTCCCTTTTCTCAGAATCGCAACCCTGAGTCTTCGTTCCACCGGCGCATGCCTTGCACAGATCTGGTGCCAAATCTGCACTTCTGAGATGAATGGAAACAAAGGCTATCTCTAAGAAAACCCTGCAGTCATGCACTCCTTGCAGACAATTCAACTACACTCCTTGTAGGAATCTTCTGGCTCACTTAGAGAAACAATTGAAACTCATTCACTCATCCTCTCGGATTTCAAATCAACCCTGAAATCACATACATAGCCTATAAAAGCAAATGCATGACAGGAAGCAAATAATCATGAGCATAACATCAACACACAGAGAAATAACACATAACCATGGAATTGAATCGAAGCTTTCTCCTATTAATTCAATCTCTATACATGCGTGTTCTTCATACAATTCTCTTCTCTGCTCTTCCTGCTCCTAAATGGATGATAATCCAGAATAATGTTACAATGTACCAAGTAGGGTGTCTATATCCCGTTTCCCTCTCGAGCTCTAAAAATATCAAATCTACAATTAAATGTCCTATCTACTTTACACTAAATCTATTAAGTGCCTCATCTACCTAAGGACATGAGCTTATCTTCTCAAGGTCCATGACAATATACAAGTGCGCTTCATTAATTCTCCACATTAATGTTTGACGCAACCAATATCAAGGTGAAATTCAAAAAGAAATCCGATGGCTCATCCAACTGTCCTCCGCTTGATATTCTGGCTCGCTTGATGTGGGCGATGCTCCTGCATCAGCTGACCTCGACCCTTGGGCTGAGATCCACACATGATCATTCTAATTCTCCTCTGATTTAGATTGATTCTTCAATTTCCCTATGGGAAATTCTCACACACACAAGAGTGTATCCACAGGTCCTTCCTGAAAAACCTGCCTTGTCCACCTTAACTCCAGGTACGAGCCTTACACTTCCACACGACCACGACCTGGTCCTTGCACAAACGCCTTTTGCAACTCGCGTGTTCGCAGGTTGAAGACCCTCGACTTTTCTTCACCAAACACTGATACCCGACATGCGATGGGATATGGCTCCTCCTTGTTAGCACCCTCCATGCGTAATCGTTGGCTAGAGCTAAGTACTAACCTCACTCGCAA
This sequence comes from Picea glauca, assembly GCA_000966675.3. Lineage (NCBI taxonomy): Eukaryota > Viridiplantae > Streptophyta > Pinopsida > Pinales > Pinaceae > Picea > Picea glauca. The sequence goes on from JZKD02S0178036.1 coordinate 805,033, forward strand.
CTCACGAGTTCGCGAGTTAAAGGGTTGAACCTCCAGGCCCTTCTTTTACGAGACTCCGAGATGCAAAAGTTAGAGAAGATTTGAGTCCTTTAGTACTTCTTGCGGCTCGCAACTTCATGAGTTGGTTTGTTGAGCCTTTGTGCTACTTTCTTATGAGAACCCGAAGCATGAGAAGTCGACAGGGTGTTGACCCCCTCCCAGGCGACGAGTGTCCACCTGTCAACCATGCAGTCCCCACTTGATGGACGTGCCACGTGTTCGCCCGAGAACTCGGCCCTCTCCCTTTGTGAATTCTGCAGTCGAAACCGATTCCTCCCAACGTTCGAAACCTCGATAAGCGATGTAGCAAAGAGGTTTCGATCCAACAATTATTCCTACTTCTCGCTACTCAGGAGTTTGCGCAACCAAGGGATTTTGTCTTCCCTCAGAAGTCACGAACCCTGAGTTCGAAAGAATGATCCAATGGCCTGAACTGACCATGATCGACGATCTTTGTTGATTCTTGACACTAGAGTGGTGGGTTCGTCCAACCCCTAACCACCCTGCAACTTTACTGGATCCTATGGTCCCCGCAACTTCGCGTATTCTCCACTAATAATTTTGACCGTTCGATTCCTTCCTCTAAATATCTAGCCCAAATTGACACGACATTCTTTCTCTGGGACTTAACTTCTATGCGATGATTTATCTCCCAATCTTCCTTTGAATACTTCAAAGGAGTTGACCCTCCTGAGATTTCTATTGCAACCTCAAGTCTCGAAAGGACTCCTGCACGTACTCTTTGCATCAATCTTTCAAATACTTCTGTGTATTTGATTCTTCGACTCTGTGCACTCTCGACAACAAAAATATTTCACTCTTCAACCTTAGTTGATAAATTCTAAGACTTCAACTAGTCTGTGCACACCTTGCATGACTTTTGTGCTTCACCTGCACTTCTGTTGGTATGAGAACAATGGTTTCCTTCCTGTTGTTTCTGAGTCTGTACTAAGGCTTAAAGTACAGTGTCAAGGCATACGAAAGTATAGTAATGGTTGATAAAGGATTTCATTAACCTTCGGTGTGGGAAGCTAATGAAGTTTTCTGCGTTCACGCTGTCTGGCTTCCAACTGTTCCTGGGTTGCGATATCTTGTTCAATGGCCGCCCATGAACGTTCTAATTCTTCCTGGGTACTAGCAGTTCTAAGGGTCGTGCTGAAAAGACTTAACGCAATATTAGTTTGATCAGATATCCCGAGTTGAATATTAGGTTGAATTACCGTGGGCATAGTCATTGAGGAACAGTAAGGGTATGGGAATGGTTTAACAAGAGATTTTAATGGCTGATTCAATTCGGTCAAAACAAGAGAAATCTTTGTATGAGGAATGAAATAAGACTACAAACAAAAAGGCCCTTTCCCGTAACTGTATGCTTTTTAAATAAAGGTATGAAATGAGAGAAAAACATCTAGTTGCAAGTTACGATAAATTCTATTCAGTAAAGACTCATGTATGCATGGAAGAAGGAATTGACATGAACATAATTGACATGGTGCTAGTGAACACAAAATCTTGCAACTGTAGCTTGGTCTTACACCTGCTGATAGCCGGTGCAGAGGAAGGGCAAGAGACAATTACCGTGATGTGAGCTTGCTTCACTATAATAGTAGTTGCACTAATTTATAGTGATCCCTCTCAATTATGTAGAGAAAAATGAAAAGAAACAAAGAACGTAACAAAACAAACTAATTGTGTAGAGCAAAATGAAAAGAAACAAATAACATGACAAAACAAACTTGAAATACAGTCGGGACAAGATCAGGAATCTTGAATTTTCTTTGTATTAACTTCCTTCATGAGAGAATTCTGTTACAATGAATACCAAAAAGTCCAGCCATTCGTTCTTCTTTCTCTGTTCTATTTATACAAAAGGGTTCTAGGTGCTTTCTTTACATGAGTCGGCGCATATGATACACTTGTCCATAAAATTAGATACAAGCTGTGGTGGTTCCGTTTGGCAGTTGTTAGGAGTAAAGCCACTCCATCTCTTCAACTCCGTTTTCAAAGCGCGCCAGGTGCTTGTCTCTGCATAGACTCAGTGCATATCCTACATTTGTCCAGGAATTGGGATATGAGCTGTGACGGTTCTGCCTGACAGATGGCTTCGACAAAATAGCATTCTCGGGCTAACTGCAGAAGTTGATTTCCCATAAATGCATCAACAATATTAAGGGTGCCGAGTTGTGTGCTGGGTTGAATTAGATGCTCATCAATTTGATCCATCCCTGATCTGTCCATTTTAGAGATTTCCACCAAATCTCTCTCATTTTTCTCTTTTGTGTCAAGGGAGATCCGCTCCATATTTATTTGCCTCAGCACCTCTGTGTCGCCTCCATTTTCCATCCCTAATAGTTCAGCATTTATGTTTTTGAAGGTTTCTTCGAGTGAATTTGTCACTTTTTGTGCCTGTTCTCTGCTCAAAGCAATTTCATGCTCCCAGTTTTTTAACAAAATATTACCTCTTGTCTGTTCGGCAATGGAGAGCCCGAGGGTTCCTGTTGAAAACCTGTTATTGGTAGCTATTACTTCTTCCTGGAAGACGATCCGAGCAGCCTCTGCGTTTCTTTCCTTGATAGTCAGATTCTCGGAAATCTGATTCATTAACAAGCAATCGTTTCGGAACTCCCTGATCTTGTTTAGTAGGCTCTGTTGAGCAGAAGAGACCTTGTACCGAATATCAATTGCTCGGGATTTGATCATATCAACGTTAATCACCTTGCTCTCTGCAACCTCTAAATGAGCCTGTAATTGCATGATCGTATCCTTCTGGTGGCCGAACTGCACCCGACCATCTCGGATAACTGAATTTGCCTATTCGAGCCTGGTCTTGAGGACCTCAATTTCTTTCCTATCGGCCAATTGGGCCAGCTCTATTGCTCCGGTTGCTTGAATCTTAGCATTTTCTTCCGCCGAAGCCAGCCTGGCTTCTAAGGTCTTGATTAGGCGATTTTTTGTTTTGAGCTGCTTCTTTAATACTTCGACCGAGAATTGATTTGCCGTTGCGTATGCTCCTAGCGTTCCTGCAATTTCTGTGGCAAATTCATCTTTCTTTTTATTCATCCCATCAGTCATTACTTTGAATCTTTTAGCAGTAGACTGTCCCTGTTGATAAAACTCTCGCTTCACCATGAATTTCCTCTTTTTGTCAAAAAAGAATTCATTAGGAGGCAGTTCTTCTTCCCTTACAGGCCTCAATTCTTCACCAAATATTCATCCTTCGCTAACGCCTGCTTGTGCTGACTGCAAGGGTGTGACAGAGGTGATGGGTTGCCCGATTTGTTTCGCAGCTTTCTCCGGTGTGCTGAGAGGACTTTTCTTTTTCAGGGGGTCGGGATTCTTCATTCCTGCCTCTGGATTCTGAATTTCTGGATGACCGGTATTCTTTATTTCCTCCTCTAGATTAGGTCCCTTGGGAGGACCAACAGTTTTCTCTCTTGTTTCGGGATTTCCTCCCTGTTCTTGATTCTTCTCCTGCTCAGATTCTTTCTCCGTTTTGGGATTCTTCTTTCACTCAGGACTCTTCTGCTGCTCCCCTTCCTGAGGTTTCTTGGGGTTAGAGGTTTTCCCCTTGGAACTTTCAGCCTCTTTTTCCTGATCTTTGGGAAGTCCCAGGCCTCCTAGCACCATGGGGAGACATCGTTTCCTGTTTGCCTGAAATTTTAAGATGGAATCCCTATCTTCGGCCGCTAAGGATTCGATTCAGAATTGTACTTTCGAATAGGATTTGGCTCCTCAGAAAACATCATCCGAGGGTGAGTCTTCGTGCTCGAATCTCTTTAAACCGCAATTTCCTAAATGAGTACTCATGACCCTCTGTGGATCATGCCTTTTATATTCGATATAGGCCCAATTCAAGCCTTCTAAGGATGCAGCCTTAGCCTTAGCATGTCCAAAATCAAACAAGGAAAAAGAATTAAGCCGTATAGGAAAAGACGGCCATACCTTCTTTGCTGATGCTTTTAATTCTTTTCTTACGTCGCCGATCACTGTCTGGTGAGCGATCTCGCGACATGCCAGTTTGTCGGGGATAAATCATGGGAGCGCCAGAGGGACAGCAGCTCCGAATACTCTCAAATAGGAGAATTACTCTTCCACATACCAGTCTGCGATATGGCTGAGATTTGCGGCCATGCCATCCGGGATGCGGGGTGGCAAAAGGCCAAAAATGGTGACGTGCAGGGGCACCATCACCCAGTTAAAA
>JZKD02S0178036.1:843060-861239 GCA_000966675.3 Picea glauca
TTGCAACTATGGAGCCCCTCCCAATGGTGACATCATATCTTCCTTTGATCCTCTCTCTTCCACTAGTACCATTGGTATTTTTCACCTCTATGTTTGCATTGAACTTAGGTTGATGTATGTCGCCTCCTATGCTTGCATAAAATACCCCATTGATGTATGCCACCTCTCATTCTTGCACTAAATATAGGCTACCATGTGTTATTTTTGTGCTTTTGATGACTCTATATTACTAGTTTATGATGCCTATTATGCTCACACTCTCCATATTATTGTATGTCACATGGGACTACTCCTTTCCTTTCCATAAGAGATCATGTTGCTAATCCTACCTCACTTGTGGTAAGATGCCAACCTTTGTGATGTAGGTATCTAGCTAAACATGTTCTTGCATTGTTCATTGCTAATTCTTGGAAATGAAAGTATGTATTAGTCTCCCCCCTGTATATTGAACATATTCATGATGTACCTAAAATTTTGGACCTCATTATTATTGTCCTTTTTGTATGCTCCAACAATTGTGCAAGTGACATCCACAATTCTCTTCCTATTATATTAGTAATATTCCTCTTATTATTATCAAGGAAGAAGTTGATAACTAGCCCTTATATACACTATGTCTAAGTTATCGAGGCATCAAATAACATTATGTCTTTACAAGAATATATGATTCAATGTCATAACGACCCTTTAGGTTCGTAAGAGTTTCCAAATCTTCAAGGTGTTAAGAGCTATTATTTCCCAAATCATTCAGAACATAGAAGAAAATTTACCAATAGCTTATACATAGGTGATGAAAGAGATTTTAAAACTTTTCATAAATCAAAACCCTTTTACTGATGGTGTCTTCATGGGTTCAAAAACTTACTTTACAAACCTAACAATATTTCTACCTTTCAACATTATCATGAACCCTAAGGTTTACCATTACTCCTTGTGCGTCATAAATTTCCACTCACCAAATTCATACAAATTGAAATTTTGGTCACTTGCACAAGCCTATATGACATCAGTACAAATATATGAATTCAAGTAGGAGTAGACCTTTTCCCTTTCAAGTTGAAGATCTCCATCAACTTTGGGACTCAATGTCTCTTCATTAAATTCACCTTCTAATGAGGATGATATAGACAACTTCAAATGATCCACATATACATTGGAATATTTTCCCATATATTGCGACCAATACAAGCAAATAGATTTTATTCATTCTTATCCACAATCCTAAAATATCATTTTAAACCCTTCTTTGGTGGGTGCAAACACACTTGATCAAACTTAGGAGGTATGTGTTGTTAAATGCTTATCATGCCTCTTTTCATAATTTGATTGAGATTCCTACAATCTGGTTGCTTATACCTACACATGTTCGTGGATTTTTCTTTTTAACGAAGTTCAGATATTTTCCCATTGATCAATTTTCTTAATTGTTCCACTTTGAGGGCTAAAATTTCAAGTTAAAGTGAGTACAATAAAATATGAGAAAATCATGGGTGGAGGATTTGAGGTGAGCAATGAATTGTGCAATGAACAATGATATTGTGACATCCCCAAAAATAAAATATTTTTGAAATTTAAAATTTGCTGGAAATTCATTCCATTTTTAGTAAATTCATTTTTTTTTTTCCATTTATGGAAATTACAAATTTCGAATTTAATAATTGTAATTAATTATTATGACTGTTGGGCATGGATTTGATTTGACCCAACTAACAAGTTGACTATGACACTTGTATGAAAACATAATATTTTATATTGATTTCAGGAGGACAAATGGAACAACCATGTTGAAATCAGCTGACCATGACTCCATGAGTGGGGAACATGTTGGAAACACCTCTGGGCTTATGGTTACAAGTGGAAAATCAGGGATTTGTCCATTGGCAAACCCTGAAAATTAGGGATTTAGAAAGTTGTGAAAATTCCCAAGGGAGGGAAAGAGGCCTAGGCAAATTGATAAATAGCATACGTGAGGAGGCAGGATGTTGCCAAGTATGCTAGGGAAGGAGACTATTGATTTACTTGTTTTTATGAACACTTCTTGAGTGTGAGGAAAGGGAAACTACTGGAGCTGTAGGACATTGCTGAAGAGAAGCTTTTCCAAGTTCGCCCTCATGGATTCATGGTCAGGCTAGGGGGTGAATCAGGAAAGTGGTTTGGCTGCCCTATTCTACGGTTGGGAGGAACGTGGTTGTTCCCTTTGTATTTCAGTGTATTATTTTAGATATGTTATTTCTGTCCCTTCTCTGGCTGAATGTTAAATGGTTACATACTTGATAGAACGTATCTGTTAATTCTAATTTAGAAATAATATTAAGGATGAAAGATCAAATGCATCCTATTGCAAACTTAGGAACTGCTAGAATGTCTCTTTACTAGTTCGGAATAGATTATCTTGCTACATCTCATTACTGTTATGAATACTAGTTCTTGAAAGTATACTAGCTGGAAGGATATGACTAGTCAATTCTTAAAGAAGATTTGTGTTGTGGTTTGAATTACTACTGTAGTAAGATAAAGCGTCGTAGTTGAAAACCCCACAAGTAAATTGTAATGCAGATTTGAGTTTACCTACATATTGAATGCAAATGGAAAACTGCATAGTGTATAGATATATATAAATATGTATGTACATTTTTGATATATAAAGGCACGCACAACAGTAGAGTAATTAAGTAAGATTTCTTCCATGTACCAGTTGAACAGTCATGATTTTGTTTTAGGAGATGGCCCTAATTGCAAGTGTCTAAGATATTTATGTGTATTTAAAGTAAGGAAGTGACCTTGCGAATACCAAGAATTATTATAGACCACCTACAACATTTTCACATCTTTATATCAACCGGTGTTTAATAAAAGTTATAGGTTGAAATGTTGGAAAATTATTGGAGTGAATCGAATTAACACAGTTTAATTACCAGAATTCATCACGAGAGGTATGAAGGCCCAAGGAAGAAGGGACATCCTGAAACTTAAACATACCCTGAGTAAATTCCTAACTGTGTAAATAACAACACAATCACCTAGAATTTAAAAAGGAAAGCCTTTAACATAAGTATAGTAAGTGAAAATTGAATTCATTTACCATCATGCGATCTGGATTCAACTACAAATAAGATATACATATAGCTAGAAATAGTTGAGCACTTTTTTCTTTTTCAAAATCCTTTCCTTAGAAGTAACCAATATGGCGCTAATATATTAAACCTTTGAAATAACCAGTATGCCATTACAAGTAGGCGGAAGGGAAACCCTATATGTCTTTTAAGAATAATATTACATATCTCTTCTGGAATTGAAACAAATAAACATTCCATACGGTGTTTTATTTCCTACGATAAATTGCCATCACAAGATGGGTTACCCTTAATCAAACGTTACCGAAACGGAACAGAACTACGCTGTAAATAAAAGGACTGGAAAGGGACCATGCCCTTCCTCTAGAACTAAAGGAATGAGACAGAGAGGGTTACGAGCATCGAACCCGAATACCTTTGTCTCCAAGGACGTAAACGAATATCTGAAGTTGCTACCGATGAGGACTCTGCAAAATTTGTATCAATAAAATATTAGTAACTAAATATGCCATTGAAATATTAGAACTATACGAAAGAAGTGTAAATGAAATTATCCACAGAATGAAAATACATCACTTGACAGAACCGTTACTTATCTTGGATTTTTCCGTGGGCATGATCGATTTCCTAGCCGTAATTGTCCACCAACCGAAAAGTGGAGGAGCAAGATTGATTAAGATGATGGGTACCCTCGCATCAAAATAGGGCCCCATCATTAGTTACAACATCTAGTTCAAGAAAGAAGTTATACAATAAATTATAGCTTTGGTAAGTATAATAGTAGTTCCAGCCCCGATTTCAGAGACATTAAACAGTGAATGAATATACTCTAAGGTACAGACAAGATACAGATGATATACTAGATGAAATCTTCGTAAAGAGAATCGAAATACAATTAACATGAATGTTAAATATAGGAATCTGTTTGTTTTAAAAAAATTACGAAGAAAGGATTAAAGTAACATGGATGAATTTAGCCTATTGACAGACCATAGTAAGCCATTACAGAACCCGTAAATAACTACCAGTTATATGGTATAAAGCCTTCGAACCAAGAAGTACCATTTAAATCAAGATTTAAAAAACACATTTCGGAAAGGTCCTTTTAGGAGCTCTCTCCTTGGGATTACGAGTTGTTGGTGAGGGTGGGATATAGGCGAAAGGGGCCTTTTGTGGCAGATGAGTGGAACTGGGATTGGAAACTTTATTCAGATACTAAATGGAGAAATAACCAGCCACTATAGGAATTTAGAGCCTACGAAACAACTACAATTCATTTAATATGGACAAGGAAATACTGCAATTATAGTGCAATGCTCTCACCATAATAAACATAGCTTCTGGAATGGAATTTGGGAAAACCCTGCAAAAGCTCAAATACCAAACAATGATACAAGATAGTGAAGCAGAGCGGAAAAAATCATGCCCTAGAGGCAATCTACTTGCGAAACACCTAGAAACAAAGGAATGAGGCATCCAGCCCCTTCGAAAATTTCCAGAATAGATAAGACGCGGTAATAAAAACTTCTTAGTAGAGGGGAGGAACTTCCAAAAATTTCTTGGAGTTTTGGAAATAAGAGAATAACCACTTACTGATAGTATAATCACTACGGCACACAAGTTATCCATGTTGTTGCAAGAGGAAGAAAAATCAGCCACAAATCTCGGACTAGAGATACAAAAGTAACGAGAAAGCTTACTAGTAGGTTAGATAGCAATGCCACCTCCACTTTGAGAAAAACCTCACTGTTGTTTCCTCCTTGGAAGGAAAATGGAGTCACGGAGCTAGACCTTCGAAGAACCTCCCCACAACAAAATCCATTAACCTAGCTAACTCTTCCTCTGAGAATAAGGTTTGTGGGTACGAATGACTGGGTTATGAGATAGACTTGTCATGACCACATTGGATAGCAGTTCAAGTGATGGCCTCGAATGTAGCATGTACCCTACCCCCTTTAATGCCCTGGCCAGGATTAAGTGCATATCAGACCTACCCCTCCTTTGGTATACAATGAGCTACTGAGTAAAGAAGCGCCTGTGCAACTCATAGAAATCTTTAAAACCAAATCGTAATAAATGCAGTTAATACAATGCACAATTGACACTACGTTTGGACAGGTGGAGCCGAATGGGATTACTGGCATGGACATAGGATTATCAAATATTTGTTCTCCGTGTTAACTGGAAGGCTTTACCTAACCACTTTTCTGTATCCGGATATTGTTAAAACTAAAAGGGGTCTGCCTACTTTAAACTTTTCGTAGAGGATTATAGAATAATACTCTACTTTTGCCTAAGTCTGTTTGGTCGTTTTATTGTATGATTATGTGTATGGACTAACGCATGAGACCTAGGCCATAAATCCCAAAGTCATTTGTATTGTAAACACATGGTAATGGTTTATATGTAGGGACTAACACGTAAGGTTTTAGCCATAAAATACCAAAGTCATTTGTATTGTGAAGACTGTGGTGATGGTTATAGGTACAAATAGATAGGAAAGTAATTATAATTACATGACTTTAAATAAACATTGAAATGATGAGTAAACACTTATTGATTTGAAAACTTTAAGTTGAATGGTAATAACAGTTGACGACAGTAAGGACTCTAGTACACTTTCAAACTCAAGCTATATAACAAAAAAGCTTATTTTCTTGAATCTCAAAATTATTCAAGGATAATTGTACAAACAATTTTTTTTTTTTAGACAGTTTTTGAGGTACATTACATATGGTATCAGAGAAAAAAGTTACAACACTGGGTCTGGATAGGGACACATTAATTTCTTAGTATATATTTTGATTTATGTAAAACTAATAAATCTTGTGGTTACAACCAAAAATCCCTTTCTATTTTGTGTTGATTATGACAGCTCAGGAAGGTGCATAAATCATGATGGAAGGAAATCCGTAGCAAGGACCTCCTGGAGATCCAAGACAGAGAAGTGATGGAAGCTCACCCACAGAGGTGTTAGAAATAATGAGGAACCTTATTGTTGAACTGCAGATTTTCAAGGCCGACAATGAAAAATTGAAGCAAGCACAACAGGAACAACAAGAGATAAATGAAGTGCTACTGCGTAGTATAGTAACCAAGAAAATCCCAAAATATGATAACCATGACAAAGAGGTCAGAAAAAGGGCCTCCAAGAACTTTGGGCTAGAAACAGAAAAAGGAGACAGTTTGTCTGAAGGAACACCTTCAACCGAAGACAAAACTAAAACAGACAGAAAAAGAAAACAAGTGGACCACCTTGAAGGAGAATTTAAAAAAATTAAACCAGCCACCTTTGATGGAGAATCCAGGACAGGAGAAGAAGCTGAGGCATGGTTGTTGGACATCAAAAAATAATTTCAAATCTACAACTATTCTAGCAATATGAAGGTCAGAATGGTCATCTACAATCTGAAAGGGAAGGCCAGCATTTGGTGGAAAGACCTAAAATTGGCCAAGGGATTGAAGGAGAAACAGTTAGAATGGTGTGACTTTAAGAAGTATTTCAAAAAATAGTACCTTTCGGAAAGCTATTATGAAAGGAAAATGAAAGAATTCTATGAGCTATGACTCGGACAAATGTCGATGAAGGACCTTATAAATAAATTCCTGGAGCTTCTAAGGTTCATACCATACATTCGGGAGGATAAGGTAAAAATAAAACGATTCTTGAGTTGTTTACCATAGTCCTACAGGGATAGAATTGAGTTCGAAAACCCTAAATCCTTGAGTGAACTATTCAAGAAAGAACAAATGTGCTATGACCAGTGCAAATAGTGAGTGGAGTTTCCCAAAGCCTGGAAGGATAAGAAACAAGATCGAATGAACCAACGGAAGAAGGGATACCAGCCAACTCCGTATTGGAATGCCGCAAAAAGATTTCCAAGAAAGGATTTTCACTCCAACCATCTGAATACACAAGGTGGCGGAGAACCGGTAAATTTGGGAACAAAAAAGTTTGGAGATAGCTCCCGCGAGCCACTAAAGTGTTGGGAATGTGGAGAACCTCATCTAAGGAGGAAATGTCCATGTTTAATTTCAGTAAATAGAACTAGTTTTCATAATTTGCAGGAAGCCTCGACAATGGGAGACGTGGGTAGAAGCCTTCATCGGATAAATGTAGCCATAGATGGTCGACAAGCTGACCACCAGTCCTCGGTGGTAGAGATTGAAGGTAAAATCAATGACACTCGAATTTCTGTTTTAATTGACCCTGGAGCTATGTTAAGTTATATTACCCCTGATGCAGTAGAGTCAAATAAACTTAAGAAACTTAAGCATGCAAAATCATGGCTTGTACAACTAGCAACAAGTACTAAAAGGAGAGTAGTTGACTTTATTTATGATTTTGAGTTCATCTTAGATGGTCAAAATATAAGGACCAATTTGAACATCCTACCACTAGGATCTTACGATATGATTATCGGGATGGATTGGTTGGAACAACATAAAGCAGTACTAGACTATTATACAAAGGTACTTAGATATAAAGATGATCTTGGCACTGTTAGAACAACCCAAGGCATACCAAAACCTGTATCAGTCCGACAAGTTTCAGTGATGCAACTCAAGAAATGTATTAGAAAGGGATGCCAAGTTTATGCCATCCAAGTGACGAATTTATTAGAAAAAGAAGATAAGCCAATGTTAGAAGACTTTGCTGTCCTACGTGAATTTAGAGACATGTTTGTGGATGAGATACCAGAATTACCTCCTTGAAGGGAAATAGACTTCTCCATAGACCTACTACCCAGTTCAGCCCCTATCTCAAAAGAACCCTACTGAATGAGTCTACCAGAACTGAGAGAATTAAAAATACAATTACAGGAATTGTTGGACAAAGAGTATATCAGACCAAGAGTCTCACCATGGGGGGCACCAGTCCTCTTTGTGAAAAATAAATACAATACTCTAATATTATGTATCGATTATAGACAACTGAACAAAATGACTATTAAGAACAAATACCCCTTACCAAGGATAAATGATCTATTCGATCAGGTAGGTGGGGCCAAGATCTTTTCAAAGATAGACTTATGATCCAATTATCATCAAGTTAGGGTAAAAGATGAGGACATAAGAAAAACAATGTTTCGGAAAAGATATGGACATTACGAGTTCGTAGTCATACCTTTCGGACTCACTAGCGATAAACTAGTCATTCAAAGGAAAACATAGAGTTACAACTCTAGCTCCAACCGACAATCAATTCTCAATGTAGAGTTAAAAACGTTCTGTAACAATCAATATCAAAGGCATAAAGAAAAATTACCCTATCTACAGCTCAACACTATGAAACAGACCAATCAATAAATATAAACAAAATGTTCAGGTGACAAATCAAATCAAATGAAAAGTATAAACATTGTCATTAAGGAAATAAATAAAAATGCAACACTATTAAATAGAGTGACTGTACATTAAGCACCTCGTAAGGAAATGTGATCACTGTAAGGATGCATTCGCATTTCCATCAATAAATTTGTGATTGCCATTGATTGTAATTGCCATGCCAATTAAATGAAGTCGTGGTACCTTACTCACCACAAAATGGAATATATAAAGTCGTTGTTCTACATAGTTGAAGGCATAGACAAATTAAACGGATGGGGGCCAAAATTTTGTGGGAAAAAAGATGTGGTTTTCACAGTGAGGATTGTAGAGATCCACACTGGGAGTGATGGCTAAATTGCAGAGTTTTCCAGGTAATTCGTTGAGGTTAAAAATGACTAAGGGAAAACTCGTTGTCCAGAAAATGATTAAGTAAACATAGGGTCACTATCTCAGTCTGACAAAGAAGAAAAACATAGGTATTAACCATGAAGATCTCGGGTAAAAATTGCTGTAGTAAAAATTTTCTGAAATAAATTGCTTAGAAAAAAAAATCGCACAAGTAAAAGGAAATGTAGAACGTAGTCCCCAATGTCGTCCATGTAAGGAATCACATTCAATTTAAAATGAAAAAAGAGCCATATCCAGTAAAGAAAACGCCTTCAACAGATCATTGAAAATTCACGGTCACCCAACTTAAAATGCAGCCTGACCCCCAACCAATGACCAGTCAAGCAAAAATGCAGATATAGGATCGTAGATAAATTCCCAACCAAGCGCTAAGGTTGCTCAGTAAAACTATCGAGGCAAGGAATAGAGAAAATAAACCAAAAACGTAGAGGGTTATAGAATGCAGAGCCCAATTACAATGTAGGGATCAATGCAGTCATGTTTATAAAACACGGAGAGAATTATCACCATGGAGTGAATTAAATGCAGAGCTAAACTATCTAGGAGTATATTGAGACGTAGAGTCAAAATTTAGGGGCTAGGAAATATACAATGGCGGAAATTCTCAACACAAGAAGGTGTAAGGACCATCAATTAGCCAAGAACAATCAACAGGGGTAGACAGCTAACAGGAACCTCTTTTGCTCATCATCCTCACACACAAAAGCGGAGATCCATAGGTCTTTTAACACTAAGATGACGACCGTAGATCAAGCTCCTGGCCAACTGCTCAGGTGAGGATTGGTGAGCTAGAGACAAAGGCTAAATAACCATGAAGGTCACAATCAACACAACAAGGTGGTCATGACGTTCAGGGAAATGAAACCATGGGAGTCAATCTACATCGAGCTAGGCTAATAAAATTTCAGAAAACCATCTAGACATTAGTTCACTTACCCAAGTAAAAATGCATATTCAAGCGTAAGATATAAATCTATTTATCATACAAAATATGAAAGCGTACCGTTGCATGTTTGCCCACTCTGAGTGGACGTCTTGCGTGCTCCTTACAACTCCCGTGTGTCAACCGGTGAGACCTCACTAGTACCTCCCATCCAATGCTAGGGGTACTCTTCTTCCCTCTTAGCCCCCTGAGCTGCAAAGGGGCCACACACTCATTATCTAGAGATTTCGACTAGCTCCCAGCTTGCCTCAAAAGGTCAAGCTACCACTCCTCACTGAGCTGGGTATCCCAACTCCCACAAGTTAAGTCAATCAAGTGGATATTTCTGCAGTGTAACGTTACGCAAACAGAAGATGATCCTTCATCCTTCTCCTTCCTTCATTATATAGAGTTTCAAACTTCCTTTCTTTCCTAAATCTCATTTAATTAAATTTTTAAAAATAATTTCCTAAAAATTCCTCTTCGTACAAGTGTCCCCCATCCCCTACAATCCTCCATAAATTAATTTCTTTAATTAATTAATTATCTTTATTTCCCTCACCCACCTAGAGTTACTCCTACAATCACTCCTAGGTGTCCCCAAATTCTCTTACCAGTTTTAATAACTTTCTCTTTTATTAAATTGCTACTTCAGTTTAAATTAGAAATCTCTTAAATGGTAGATGCTTTACTAAGTTTGACCTTCCACTTTTTCCCTTATTTTTCCCTTTTTTCCTTTTTAAGTTTACCTCTTTTCTTATTTTCCTAAAATTTTAGATTTTCCCTCTTTCCCCTTTTTAATTAGAACTCAAAAAGGAAGGTGTGGAATTTACCCCTTTTACCCTTTTATCTTTTAATTAATATAATTTAAATTATAAAAATTAATAAAACAATTAATTCCCTTTTTAAATTTTACTTCAACATATATATATATATATATATATATATATATATATATATATATATATATATTATGAATAAATTAAATTTCTTACTCCCTCCGTGTTACAAGATTTTAACGAAAATCATAATTATTATTTAAGTTGTTTTTATTTTTATTTTATTTTTATAGATAGAAAATTTTTTACCATGAGCATAATTTTGACTTAGACCTTAAATTTTGTACTGGGAGACATTTAATTAGGGAAATTGTTTTTAAAAATACTTAACATGTTATTCGTCCTAAGGCCATCTAGGTTCATTCCTCTATCATCAACAACGTGACGTGCCCTTCAGGACGCACTAGGTGCTCCAGGGGTGCCACTCGCCTCATCTGTTCCCTTGCCCGATGTGCCCTTCAGGATGCACCACATGCTCCAAGGGTTCCACTCGCCTCTTGAATGACTTGGTAGACATCAAAACCCCTGGAGTTAATACTCCACCAGGTGAACTTGTGGGAGACTAATGGCCTTTAAGGAATAAAGCCCTTGCCTTATTGAGCACCCCTTAGAATTGTCATGAGCGACTAACGCAGTTTGCCCTCACAGCATTGTGGGTCCTCTCGAACTAGGTAATCGTTAACCTATAGTTCGAGCCATGGAAGGAGTGCTAGTAGGCTATGGCAGGGCTGCTGTCCACACCTCTCCCTCAACATCTCTGGTATTCGTGCATGACCCCTTTACTCCACATGTGAGTCTGGTCGGCAAGCTATCGTCAGCCTGCATCATCAACAAATCATGTCAGAATATATCCATATCATATCATCTAATCAGATGTGCTAATATCATAGCAAAAAAAATCAAACCCTAATGGTACATTCCCCGACTTGATCTGAAGTCCAAAGGGTTCCATATTTTCCTCTGCATCCTCGAGGTCCAAAATCCTGCACACTCAGTAAAACCGAGTCAATAGCACCTATCTATGTCAATGCAGTAAAACATCATGTCATCGACCCATAACACCTCATAATAAAAATCAAAAGTTTTAATAGCATAATAATCCGGATCACTTGTGAGCAAGTTTCCTCAAAGAAAAAGCTCGCTCAGTGCGCCAGAGCGGGATGTTACATATACCCCCTCTTGGTCTAAACTTCATCTAGAAGTTTCACAGTATAAGTTGGTTGATTCAACCCCTTGCTCATCTTCTCTTGTTCTTGCCCAAACTGTCCGAAACTGAATACTTACCTCCTATCCAACTAGGAACAACCTCTCTATCTCCCTAGATCCAAGAATCCTTGTAGTTTCCCGTAAATTTCCCAACAACAACAGTGCCCCTGTAAAAGTTCCCCAAAACAATATGTTCTTCCAATTTTTGCCTTCGTCCTCTCTCTTTCAGAATTTTTTCCTTTCCTCTTTCTTCCCCAATTTCTCTCAAAATAAAGACCCATCTCCAAGTCCTCTCTCCTCTTCCTTATCCTCCTCTATCAAATCCTTCTCTCTTATTCAATTCCCTAGCTGCCTTATCCCCTCATTAGTTTCCCAACAACCTTATCCCCCCATTAATTACTTCACCTACCTTTTTAATAATAAAATAATAAAAAGAATCATTGAATTTATTTTAATAATTAATTAAACTTAAATTGACATCTATGATAAATTAATAATCAAATTGGGTTGTTACATACACCTACCCTTCAAGAAAATTCATCCCAAAGTTAGAGTTATTTACAATACAAGGGTAATGACACATGATTCATACATCCACATCAAATAAACAACATCATCAGATTAAAACACTTATACATACTAGTGTACATATGCAAGGCATGAATGTGTAGCTAGCACATACATGTCTCACACATGTACTAATGACAATAATTATCACACCTAGAGTAATTCTTGTATGTGCCCAATCCAATCAACAAGACCATTCATTTAATAAAAGATAGTGAACCATTTAAAATGTTCACAAAATCCCTCATTTATAATAATTTAGCACAAACAACATTCACTTAGATAATTGTAGTTCATTCAAGAATTTATAACTATACATATATACATATTTTTCAAAAGGAGGAAATCAAGAAATTATACTATAAGGCAAAAGCCCCACACTATAACATTCCGCTCTTGTGCGCACTGAGCAGACTTATTCTTTGAGGACACTTGCATGCAAGTGATTTGGTTTTTTTACGATTGGTTGTTGTGATTATGATTCTGAGATATTGCGGATTTTAATAATAAAATAATAAAAAGAATCATTGAATTTATTTTAATAATTAATTAAACTTAAATTGACATCTATGATAAATTAATAATCAAATTGTATTGTTACATACACCTACCCTTCAAGAAAATTCATCCCAAAGTTAGAGTTATTTACAATACAAGGGTAATGACACATGATTCATACATCCACATCAAATAAACAATATCATCAAATTAAAACACTTATACATACTAGTATACATATGCAAGGCATGCATGTGTAGCTAGCACATACATGTCTTACACGTGTACTAATGACAATAATTATCACACCTAGAGTAATTCTTGTATGTGCCCAATCCAATCAACAAGACCATTCATTTCATAAAAGATAGTAAACCATTTAAAATGTTCACAAAATCCCTCAATTATAATAATTTAGCACAAGCAACATTCACTTAGATAATTGTAGTTCATTCAAGAATTTATAAATATACATATATACATATTTTTCAAAAGGAGGAAATCAAGAAATTATACTATAAGGCAAAAGCCCCACACTGTAACATCCCGCTCTTGTGCGCACTGAGCAGACTTATTCTTTGAGGACACTTGCATGCAAGTGATTTGGTTCTTTTACGATTGGTTGTTGTGATTATGATTCTGAGATATTGCGGATTTGGTGATATGTTATTTTGTTTCATTTACATCGACAAGTGCTATTGACTAAGTTCTCTTGAGTGTGCAGGACTTTGGATGTTGAGGATGTTGAGGATGCTGAGGAATTGATGAAACTCCTTGGACTCCATATCGAGTCAGGGAGTGGACTATTATGGTTTTAATGCTGATGTGACATATGTACATATGATTAGATATTATGATGTTGATTATTATTGCTGACTTGATTCATTGATGAATGTAGGTTGAAGATATCTTGCCGAGCAGACTCACATTTGGAGTAGAGGGGTCACGCATGACAACTAGAGACATTGAGGGAGAGGTGTGGAAGCATCCCTACCACAACCTACTAGCACTCCCTCCATGGCTCGACCTGTAGGTTAATGATTACCTAGTTCGAGAGATCCATGATGTCATGAGGGAAGACTGTGAAAGTCGCTCACAATGATTCTAAGGGGTGCGCAATAAGATAAGGTCCTTATTCCTTAGAATCCCTTAGTCTCCCACAAGATCACCCGACAGAGTATTGACTCCAGGAATTTGACGTCTACCAAATTCAATCAAGAGGTGAGTAGCGCCCTTGGAGCACGTAGTGTGTCTTGAAGGGATCGTCATGCAAAGAAAACAGAAAGAGACGAGTGGCACCCTTGGAGCACGCAGTGCATCCCGAAGGGCACGTTGCAATTTTAACTAGTAAGTTAATGAACCTAGTGCCTAGAAAACTATGTTTCCTTAGGTCCTCGCTAGCCTTAAAATAGATGATGGTATGAGTAAAATTTAATAACTAAAAGTTCCCTTAAAAATTGTCGCCCAACCTAGTGAAATTAAAACCTAGGTCTAAGTAGAACACGTGGATAAAGAAAAAGTAAATAAACATGTAATAAGAAGGGGGGGACTAAGAAATTCAAACTTTAATTATTAAAGTAAAAATTATAATGGAGGATTGAATATATTAAAAGGGTAAATGGTTGTTTTTATATACACTTTCTAAATTGATTTTTACTTTAAAAAAATGGGGGAAACTTAAAGAAAAAGGGGAACGTCCAACTTAGTAAGGAATCTAGACTTTGAGACTTTCTATTTATGAACTCAACTAGGAATTAAGTAAAGCGTAAGTCATTTAAGAATTGTAAGGGAATATTGGGACATCGGGGAGAGTTTTTAGGAACACATTTAGGTGGGTGAGGGAAATAGGAATATTAAATTAATTGATAAATTGATTTTTTGGTGCAACTAGGGGATCGGGTGACATGTGTACATGATTTTTTTTTCCTAATTAAATAAATGAAAAAAAAATCTAATGAGGGTTTGAGAAACTAATGACTAAGAAACGCTATAAAAGAGATGGCAGAGGAGGAGTATGGATCACATGTGACTTGCATAATGTTACCCTGCTAAAATTTTATCTTGACTGAACTTTCTCTTGTGGGAGTTGGGATACCCAACTCGGGTAACGAGTGGTAGCTCGACCTTGCGAGGAGAACTGGGTGATAGCATTCTCTGTTATTGTGTGTGTGGCCCCTTTATGGTTTGGGGGGCTCAGGGGGAAGAAGAGTACTCCTAGCATTGGTTGGGAGGTACCGATGAGGTCTCATCGATCGACAAGATGGAGTTGGACGGAGCACGAGCGTGGGATAGTGGCTTTCGGTTCTTTGCATTTGGCTATGGTACGTGTGTGCATAATGTTTATTAAATAATAGTTCAATTTCTTGTTCATGCATTTCTTTATTGTCGAAATCTTACTTGCGTAGATACTATTAAAAGAAAAATACTCGTTTAGTTATGCATATGAATTTTTATCTAGGCGATAGTGCACGGTGTGAAATCGCAAAAGGGTCACTAAATTTTTGGTTTTTATCTTTGTTTTATTACTGTGTTTCATTGTAATTTCTAGTTCTAGTTGTTATTATTACTACATTCTATTATTACTGAGGAAGACTGCATTTTGGTTCTCATGCCATTATTTTATTTTACTCTGTGTTTTTATTGTTTTAATACAAGGAAATTGTGTTTTTATCTTTTGTTCTTATCCTTTAAGTTATTAGTTTGTGCCTAAGTAGTAGGTTAGGAGCCAAATAGAATGTCTTTTACTCCGCCGATGTTAAATATTTAGATTCAAATACTCTACTTTCCTGTGCATGGATAATAAGTGAAGAATAATTTCTCTACCCAACCAATTTTTTACTGTGTACAGTGAAATTCCCTCCTTATTGCTCAACAATTTTTGTGGTCTTTACTTAACTGATTCTATTTTTCATCGACCAACAATTTCATACCTTCTCTATATTGATGGGTGTAAACCTGCGTTATTTTCCATTTCTCAACCATATTTTTGTTCCTTTCCTCAAAAAATTTGTGTTGCACACTCAGCGGTTTATTGGGCATGATTCAATGCATTTCTTACTGTATTTTTACCTTCTGCGTGAATGACTTTTGTGCTTATTGTATTTATATTCATTATTGTGCCTCCTCGTGATGAGCGTGATAGTCAAGCAATTTGATTACTTTCTCACTGCATCTAGTCAATAGGATTTTATTACTAGGGTGGTTTTTGTGCTTACTATATATATATTTATTACTGTTCTTTTACCCAATGCTTCCACACAACAAAACATTGTGATTTTATGTATGCATGTCTTGCCCTAGATTTTATATCCTCAGTTTCAGTTGCAAGCACACATTCAGAGCCAATATGATCGCCATCAAGATCTGTCATTGTGCCTATGGATTCAATATCATGTATCATTGAAGTGTGTTTTCATAGTCCTCTACCTGTGTGTCACCGTTTTCCCAGTCCACGAATGCATCTCCAGTTTGGATGTCATTTAAGATTTTCTGTTATTATTGATTTTGGTGGAGGTTCTTTCTATTATAAATTAATTATGATAAACACAAACCTAACTAAAATATAAAATTAGATTAAATCCCCAGTGCGCCTGGCTACCTCGCAGGGATTGTTGAAGCCAATACAAATAAAGTAAACAGGCAAGATGGTAGCTCCTACTGCTGTCCAATTTAGTTTTTCATGTAATGACAAATGATGGCAATATGTTCTGGTTTTAGTCATGGCCCATCAACTTCGATTTTCATTAAATTCAAAATCTAATTAATAAAAGTTGACGAACTTTGCAGCCAGGTTCTAGGTTTGTTTCAACGAAAAATTTCGAAGTAACATATCGATTTTGAGAGTCAATTGATTCACCACCCTCCCCAGATTTCATTGATTTAGTTGCTTTCATGTTTTATTATAATTGAAAATGACGCATCTTTGAATTCAGATTTATAATATAATCAGTTATAATTAGTTAGATGTTTTTTTATGGGTTTGGCTTATGTTTAAAAAGGGCTTGAGTTATTTTGTTTAAATGTGAAAATATGTGAAACTCAAAATCATTTCTCCAAAATTTACTAAGTAATAAAGGATTCATTGCCTACTCTCTGTTCATATATGTTGTGTTATCATTTTTCTGTATTTTATATTAACTCAGTGTCTGCAGTGGTATTTTACATTGTTGTAGAGAAAACAATGAATCCTTTTTATATGTGATGAATGTCATACCATATTGGAAGCTTTGTCTCTTCTGCCTCATCCCAGGAGTCAATGTTTGTTATATTTCATTTTCATTCAAGTGGAAGAGTGTATCTTTTGGAAGACGTCGACCCCAATCCTTGCATACAGATCTTAATTTGCTGCACAGAAAAAATGAGTCTTTCTTTTATATGTGATTAATGTTATGTTGCGTTAGTGATGGCTTTTTAAAGAAAAACTTTAAACAAGCAGTATGTTTCCCATGTTTCAGACGTTGTTAATCATTTAAAAAAAAGACCCCTTGGAACATGAGTGAGTTGGAAGTGGCTTGGGTTTGGCAAGTTTACGCAATGTCATGAAAATGGAAATGCCAAATGGGCCCTATTTTATATAAAATAGAACTACCTTAAAATATTTTATTAAGAGACATGTTATGCTATGGGGATCCTACCAAAGTCATGTTAATTTCACACGTTGATGTTCTTGGATCATGTCTTTCAGTAATAGTACCTAAAATTTCTTTACCCTATCAAGAAAAACTTTGACTTTTAAATCTTTAATTTGATCAGCAATATCTTAGTTACAACATTTTGTTTCTTCTCCTATGATTCCCTTCAATATTGTTAGATTTTAGGGTAATTTTAAAAAATTTGCAGTCTCTTTTAAATTCAGTGCTAAAGTACCTTAGATCTTAATCTAAACAGAGATATCAGCATAAGGGAAAGAAGATCTATGACAGACTAAATCAGTAGAAGAAAGAAGCTTCAATTCATGAGCAATAAAATACAGATCATATCTTAAAAGCCTTTAAGTATAACAGCAGAGATTTATAATCTAAAGGATCTATAACAGAAAATCTACAATTTATCTCTATTTTATTTGAAGCAACCAGTGATGCAAACTCTTAATGTGTAACAACAAATCAAACTAACAGTGAAGCATACCCTTTCAATTTTAATCAGCAGACTGAACACAAATCAACAGGGATGCAAAATTTCTTCTCTGTATGACTGAGGTTAAATAATAAACAAAGAACATCACTTAGATTCTACCAACTCAGATCTGAATCTTTTAGGAGAAGTCATTTAGAACATACCTGGTACCAACATTACCTGTGAAGATAGTACACCACCACAAAAGAAATAGGCCCT
>JZKD02S0178036.1:871598-895545 GCA_000966675.3 Picea glauca
TTGCAAAAAAAAATCCCATGTTTGATTTGCTATATTCAAGTCATCTAAAACCAATAAATTTATCAATCCATCATGATAAACACTTGTTTCTAGGTGTCTAGTGATTCTTACATTCTAGGATGATAGTTGAAATATTCATAACATAAAATATGGAATGTTAATGATATGTTGGTGCTGCAATTGTGTCAACACTTTGAAGTGATAGCCAAAAAAATATACTATGTCATCCTTCACAAGTGATATAATTATGGATGGAATATGCCACAATTTTCCATGTATGTTCCAATGAACTACACTTAACCCATTTCCCCCCTTCTTCAATCTTTTCATTTCCAACTAGAAAGTTATCCTAAACTTCATTTAGCATAACCTTACATTGAAACCATCTATCCCTTGTTCTAGGAAAACTAGTTAGGTAAATTACCAATGGTGGGAATACAATACCCAACATAACTGGTTCTTTTGGAATGTGCATAGTAAATCTGGCTAGGTTTCCCTCCAACTAGACCAAGAGTCTCTCCAACAGAGCGATCCCATTTTAGATACAATACCTCCTTCTCAAGCGTGGATGACCAAGTCTCTGAAAATATTATACAGTAAGTTCTCATCAAGAAAAAACAGTAGAAATGTTAAAGACAAGTCACGAGTAAGAGCGCACATAACCCATAAGGTTGAGTAAATTAGTAGGGAAGGGTTCACCCAACTTCCACAGTACCCAAAATTTAGGTACTGTAACCAAGGGTTGGTAAATGTGATCTTTTTCTTCATCTCGATCTTTAAAAAAATCCCCTTCGCCTGCTAACCCAAAGACTTCACCAGTACCTCCTAGCCAACGCTAGGGGTACTCTTCTTCCCCCTTATCCCCTGAGTCGCAAAGGGGCCACACACAAAACCAGAAATCAATAGCACCCAAACATTGCCTCGCAAGGAAGAGCTTAAACTCCTTGCCAAGTTTTGGAATCCCAACTTTCACAAGTAAAACTTAGTGAAGAAAATTTTTGGCAGCATAATAGTACTAACAAAAGTGAGATCCCTTTCCCTTTCTCTCCATTTCTTTTATAGAAAAATTCTCAATGACACATGTCCTTATGCACAAATCATTACTTTTTAATAATTTAATTAAAGGATTATTCACCCACTACATGTGTCACACTCTCCCCAAGTTGCACAAATAATTTCTCTTTTTATTTTATTTAAAAGTCATTTTCCCTCACATTCCCCAATCTGTTCCTATTTTTCCTCTTAGTTGTCCCTTATTTCCCCAATCCCTCATTTATTTTTTGTCCCCTAACTAGATTTTAGTTTGATTTGAATTAGGAGTCTTCTTTTAGTTAGGATGTGGTAGATTGACTCAAGATGCTACTCTATGTGGACCACATATTCTCTCATGTTTTATTTTCTTCTTATTTAAATTTCCTTTTATTATTTTCATGCACACATGTGCATTTACCTAAGTTTTATTTTTATTGCCTCTTTTACTTGCTTACCAGTCTAATTCCCTTTTATTCCCTTTTTGATGTTCTACCTAAAAACACCTATTTAAACTTAGAATATTTGTTATTTTATTGTTCATAAATTAATAATCAATTGAGTGCTCTTTCTAACAAAGTCTAAGTATTTTATATTTATTTTCTAAGCATTATAGACTTTTATTACTCACATTTGACTATGTGACATTCCATTCAAGACACATCTCCGTGGTCCAAGGGTGACACTCATCTTTGACTAGTTTTGGAAGTTTTTCTGACACTTGGAGTCAACACTCCACTTGGTCGACCTTGTGAGCGAATAAGTCTTTCTAAGGAATACAGATTATGCCTTATTGCACGGCCCTTAGAATCATTCATGAGTGATTGTCTTAGTTTGTCCGCATGACATCGTGGACCTCTCGAACTAGTTAACATACAACTCATTTTGATTAATTGGGTTGGTTGTCATTGATGTCAACCCTTGAAGAAAGTCTGGTAGCGAATTCCGATAGCACAAAGGTTTGGGTAATGGACCCAAGTTTGTTTGATGTATAATGGTATGAGTTTTGATATATTTTTAGGTAAGACTATTCTATCTGGATCGTACATGTCATGCCATTTCCGATGGTATGTGGAACATCACATAACTCCTCACAGTTTGAGAGTTATGGTCTTACAAAGTTGAAGGACCCTCATATGATTGGCTTGAAACCCCAAACGATCAAAGAAGTCAAAGTGCTTGAAAAGAAGAAATTATTTAAATAATAAAGTGAAGTGACAAAGTTAAAGATGATTATTTAAATAAGAAAGTGAAGTGACAAAATCAAACATGATTATTTAAATAATAAAGTGAAGTGACAAAGTCAAGGAGGATTATTTAAATAATAAAGTAAATAGAGAAATTTATAATTATGGAAAGTGGTTATAAGAAGGTTAATCCTAAAATGAGAAAAATGGGTTAAGTGGTCAAGTGGCTATTGGATATATGGAAAAGTGGAAAATTGGGAAAAGTTGGACATAGGTGACTATGTTGACAAAGTGGCTATGTGGACAAAGTGGTCTAGAAGATATTTCTAAGGAAGCTACATGAAAGTATAAATAAGAGGCAAGGCTATCTCATTTCAATCACACTTGAGCATATTGAATATCTACAGGTGACTAAGGTAACCAAAGGATATCTAGGCCAAATTTCAGAGGGAAGGTGAAGTAAAGAAAGCCGAAATTCAAGGGAGGATAAATTATTTTGATGATGCTTTCTAAGGTATGTTATTTACAGGTCATCTCACCATTTTTGAAATGACTTTTTTTCTAGAATGATTCATACCTTGAAATTGGGAGTCCATTGAGGAAACATATCCAAGTAGATTTGGTATGAATTTTAGCTTGTGGTTCGTTGTATTTTGGGAGTTACACTCCGTGGAAAATAGGGTTTGTGGCTAGTCTTGAAACTAGTCTAAAACAAGTGTTTTGGGTAAAAATGTCATAAATTATTCATAACATATCCAAATTCAGTAAGAAAAAATGTGTTGGTCATAGTACATTCTTTATTATTTTGTGTAAAATTTGCAGATCCATACAACAAATATTCCATGCGGGGCACACTCTACAAGTTTTCTCTCTAGAATAAGACATAATTCAGCAAGGTATGTAGAGTGTTAGTAGACTGTGACAAGGATGTTGCCACACCTCTCCCTCACTTGTCTATTTTTTATGCATGACCCCTTTACTCCTTATGTGATTCATATTAGCAAGCATCGTTGAACATGCATCCACTGGTAATAACATTGTCAATAATACATATACATAACATCCATATTGAAATCATCATATATACATGTAAATTAATACTCAAAACTAAAACCAATTGCAAGTCCACTCCCTGAATCAATCCAGACTCCAAGGAAGTTTGTTGATTCCATCAACATCATCAACCTATCATGTATCATGCACACTCAGGGAAAATCATTAATAATACATGTTGATACATTCATACATCTAGAATTTAACATATAATCACAATGACATCATAATAAAACTCAAAAGCAAAGTATAATCATAATGTATCATAAATGGATCACTTTCTCACAAGTGTTCTCAAGGAATAAGTTAGTATAAATGTGCGTAGTGGAACTGGATGTTATAGTAGAAAATGAAGTTTCCAAAAACAATCATGGATTCACAACAAACAAGAACTTGAATGAGTTGTAGAAAAAATTATCCACAATAAATATCGTTATGTAATAGATGATGAAGTAGAACAATGAAGTAATATTCCTCTAGTTTTGTAGCAATTGGCTCTACCATTAATCATTGAAACAAATTCCACCGGTTTTTGTAGTAAAAATGGATTTGGTTCTTATACAAATGATGAAGTTTCCTTCTACAACAACACACAATAAAATTTTGCAATAGATGAAATTGAGTTCTACAACAAATAGTTAATCAATCTATGCAAAAATTGATGCATTCAAATTATGTGATAAACATGCAATTAAATTTTATAGGAAAAAAAAAATAGGAGCTTATTTTAATTTTTTTTTTTTTTTTTTTTTTTCAAAATATCAATAAAATCGTATTATGGAAAGTCCATATGGCATAAACATCTAACTTACAATCTCCAAGTTTTTGCAACTACTAAGATCTTTTACAAAGGCATCTCTAGATAATGGTTTTTGATATATCCTCAATTGATGGCCATTGGTCATTGGAGGAATTTGGTTGTCATCTATGGTACATAACTTAACAAAACCATTACCATATACAATATCCACATCATATGGACCCAACCAATGCGTTTTAGACTTACCTTTGAAATATTTAAACCTAGAATCGTACAGAAGGGCTAGTCTCCAAGCTAAAATGTTTTCTTCTTAATAAATTTGTCATACCACTTTAATTTATGTTGTTGAAAAACATATGTGTTATGCACATCATCTTGATAATTTCATGAATTGCATGGATTTGGTTCAGTCGATGCTTATGAGAGATATTGATAATAAAATCAAATCCAATATGAAATGTAGTTCTGAATGTTTTAACTTCAAACTCAATAGGAAACAAAACATTCTTACCATAAACAAGCTCACATGGAGTAAATTTATTGGTGTTATACCATGTCATGTCGTAAGCCCATAAATCTTCTAAAATTTTATTGGCCCAATCTTTGTGGTGAATCTACACAGTTTTGGTCAATATAGATTCCAAAATTTTATTAGTGACTTCCACCTATCTATTAGTTTGTGGATGATATGGTGTAGATGTATTGTGTTGAATATGCTACTATTTTGTAACATCCTGTATGATTTTGGAAGTAAATTGAGTTCCTTAATCTATAACAACCTCTTGTGGTACACCAAAACGGAAAAATCCTCTTCATAGAGAAAAAAAATTACCACATGTTTTGTATCCCTTGAAAATGCTTTAGCTTCAACCCATTTAGTAACATAATAAGTCCAAACCGAAATATGAACATTCTAGTTAGAAGGTGGGTTGATAGGACCTAAAAAATGAAAATCCCGCTTCTCAAAAGGTGAAATCATGAGTTGATTTTGTAATGGAATTTCATTCGGCTGAATAGGTTGTCCCATCCTTTGGCAACTGTCACAACTTTTGCCATACCTTCTATCATCTCAAAAATATTAGGCCAATAAGAAACTAGATCAAACACCTTATGTTTAGTTATTTTATGAGAAAAATTCCCTCCATAGGGTTCATCCTGAAAATTTTTCAAGGATGTAAAAAAATTCATCTTATCAAACACATCGTCGAATTATGAGGTCTGGCCTAGTGAAAAAGAGATATCCTTGAACCCAAGAGTATATTGCACTTTGCATGATAAAATTATGTTTTGATTTTGGTGAGAAATGTTTTGGAAGCTTACCTACAACCAAATAGTTAGAAATATATGCATACCACAGTGTGTTAGTAGATATTGTGAATAGATGTTGATCTAGAAATTTATTTTCAATGGGATTAGCTTCTTCATCATTCACAATTCTAAAAAGGAAATATGCAACTACATTTTCTTTTCCAGGATTATCAACATGAGTAATGTCAAATTCCTATATCAGTAATAATTGTCATGTCACCCTACGATTAGTGATTGGTTTATTCATTAAATGTTGAATGGTAGAATGATCAATATGAATAAATACAAAACAACTAGTAATATAGTGCCAAATTTTACCTATAGAAAGTACTATTACAATGAATTATTTTGGTCACTGTATGATTCTGTTATGCAAGGGTTAGGTTTTTTTGGATAAAATAGATTGCATAAGGATTTTTATCTTCCTTCTATCCAATAACTACCCCAATATCTATATTAGAAGCATCGATTGATATATGAAATGGTAGAGACCAATTTATTCCTCTTAGAATTGGTGCTACAGATAACTTATCCTTTAAAGTTTAGAAATTAATTTGACAATTTAGTCATTCCAAACAAATTATGTTTCTTTAGTGAGCAAAGAAAACATTGGAGATGTTATTTTAGTGAAAATTTCAATAAAACATTTGTAATAAAAAGTATGTCCTAAAATATTTGAACACCTTTTTGTGTTCTTGGTACAAAATATATGATATGTATTTAATCTTTGTTGGAACCACTTTGATTACAACCGATGAAATATGATGTCCCAAAACTATTCCATAAATTAACAACATATGACATTTTTCATGCCTGAGAGACAAGTTTACTTCTTTGCATCATATGAAAAAAAATTCTAAATTATTCATGGATTCCTCAAATGTATCACCATATACTCTAAAATCATCTATGTACACCTCTACATATTCATGTATTAGGTCTGAAAATATACAGAGTATATCTCATTGAAATCTAGTAGGTGCATTGCAAATTCCAAAAGGAAATACTTGGTAAGAAAATGTTCCCCATGCATTGGTAAAAGTGTATTTTTCTTGGTCTTCAGGAGCTATTTGGATTTGGTTATACCCACTAAACTCATCAATAAAAGAAAAATATTGTTTCCTTTCCAAAGTATCTAAGACTTGGTCTATGGAAGGCAAAGGAAAATGGTCTTTGAAAGTGGATTTATTCAACTGTTTGTAATCTATGAAAATTCACCATTTCCCATTTTTCTTTAGAACAATGAAAAGGGGTGAAAACCATTCACTATCTGATATATGATAACTAAAATTTACATTCAAAATTTGTTTAATTCATCCTTTACTATCTCTCTCATTGTAGGGTTTAATATATGGTAGGTTTATCTAATAGGTTAGAAATTCTCCCTAATGTAAATATGATGGGCACAATTATTGGGGTGAATTCCCATCATATTGGTATACTCCTAGGAAAATGAACCAACATGATTTTGTAGAAACTCATTAACTTTTTTCTTTTGTAAATTTTCTAGTCTTCGATTACAGTTAATTGTTTTTCCCAAACTGATTTCAATAGGCATACTAGTGGTGATTGGTGATGTGGGATATAGATAAGAAAGCACATGAATATTTTCATTTTTTACAAGAGACAATGAATAGTTTTCCAAAAACATTTGCAAAACATCATTAGTGGGAGACTCAAGATCAATTATGTCATCTCAAATAAGATCATAATCAGATTTTTCTTTAAAACCAAGAGCTAAATCAACCTTAAATAATTGTTAAATGTTGTGTTCATCATTGTCCTCATTTTCAACCCACAAACGTATTTCATGATTTGAACTTGGATTAAGAGGAGGACATAGAGTTAATTTATTGGTAGCATCACCATAGGAAATAGTCATATATCCCAATCCATAACTGATATAACCATTAGTAGTGGCCTACCCAATATTAAAGATAACCCCCAAGATTGGATTTTGATTGCAAAACTATAAAATTTGTTGGATATTCCCAAGAGTATACATAGATACTGATATATTATAAAATACCTTCAGGTTCAAAAATTGATCAATCAACCATTTGAAGGACTGTATAAGTTTGGTGTAAATTTGTCAATTTCAGTTTTTTCATGGTTTCCCTAGTCATCACATATATGGAAAAACCTAAATCGATTAAAATGTTAAGGATTAAAAAATTGCTAATGTATAAATCAACAATAGGGATACCAACATCTTTTTACTTGGAAGTAACAACCCTTCGAAGCATAAAATATGCAAGTTGAAGAATTACTTGGATAGTAGGAGGATCTTTCGTCTTCCTACCAAGTCTTTTCAAACATAACTTTGTTACCATCTTGGAATAAATGGGTACATCTATGATGGCATGAAATAATGGAATCTTAGTGCACACATTTTTCAATTCCCTAAGAAAATAATATTCAAATTGAGTAGTTTTATCAATATTTAGCCTCTTTGGATAGGGAGGTAAAAAAGTATCCTTAGTTTACAATTGATTTGATTTTTGAGGGGAAGAAATTTGTGAAGTACTTGGAGAAATATTTGTAAATATATTTTCTATGGGTTTGTTTTCTACTTGGTTTGGAGCCTTGTCCTCTTCCTCAAAAATGATTGGAGATGTTCACTTATTGAGAATTTTCCCTCATATTAAATGGACTCCTTGATAGTCAGTACGGGAAATTTAGAAAGATGGAAAACTAGATAGCCCAACAATGTAAATTGATTGAGTTTCTTTATTTTTTAGATTAGGTGTGGGTTGTATAGGTAGTTGAGGTCTTGGTTGAGGACCACTAGTACGTAGTTGTCACTGTTGTTGTTGCTGAGGTAGTTGATATTGTTGTTGAGGGAATTGAGGATTGACTAGTTGTTGATAGTTTCCAACATGGAAAATTCACCACCCTTGTGACCATTGATGATTATGTGTTGGTTGTGGTGGATATTATGGCCAAGGTGCATAAGGATACCAAGATTTTTGGGGATGTGGAATTTTTTTACTATTCATAAATGAATTAAAAGATTGAGATGTATCATGAGTCATACCTAGTGGTCATGGTTTCCATGGTCTCTTTGAGAAATAAAATAGACCTATTGAGTCGCTTCATTAGTTCCTTGATTGTTGGCCCTTGGATATGAAAGGAAGCGAATATTAAGGAAGAAAGGAGAAGTACGAACTGCGCAAAAGATACATAAACCGAGGAAGGGTCAATGTGGGAAAAGAAGAAGAAAAGAAGGAGAGAAGGAAGGAAAATCTAGTAGTTGGAAGAGAAGATGGAGGAAGATAAAGCAGTAAGGAAGATGGATTGTGGACAAATCAGCAAGTGAAAGAAGACATAAATGAGTTCTTTGGAGCACCTCATGGAAAAGAAGGAAAGATAGGCTAGCGAAGCCCTTAAAGCGTGGGTCAAGTTGACCTAAGGTTTTGTATCTAGGGTTTTGGCACCTAAACTTTGTCATGTAATGTATAATTAAAGGTCTAGAAGACCTGATAGGGTTGGGTTTGATGAGAGTTCTAGGTTGGTTCATTGAGACTATGGTTGTTGTATTCATTGTTGAGTATTGTTGTAGAGAACAGTGTTGAGACTATATTGTAAGATCTCCATCTGGGTACGAAGATCAACCCTTTAGTTGGGTGTGCAAGGAGGGATGGGAGAAAGAGAGAGAGATCTACAAGTTAAGTGCACAGATAGAACTATATGTTTTTATATTATATATCAAGAAACACAGTTCTCTGGACATAGCCCTAGGGAGAGGGTGAACCACATATATCTTGTTGTTCTCTATGATTGATGTTGTGTTATTTTCCATATATTATATTTTTATTTCATTGGTGTGTTAGATCTAAGATATAACTTGTGAAGTAAGTTTAAGTGAGATAAATAATAACTAGACCGTTGTGTGTTGTTGTCCTAGATCCACTTTACATTTCCTCTGGTTGTAGACACATGTGTCCTGCAACCCCCTATTGCTACTTCAGGTGAGACTACATCTACTTCCCAGGTGTTTCTGAAAGTTCCAATAGTTAGGGTTTATTTATGTGTTGTAAGAGTTGAACCCCCGGTCTCCTCCTGTGCCAACAAATGGTTCCATTGTTGGGACTGGGATCTCTTTGAGGGAATGTCAAGGTGGTTCCCATCGAACACAAAAATTCAGAAGTGGATAGAGGAACAAGAAAAGGACTTAGTTGAAGCCCAGAATAAGAATCCTAGCATTAGTATAGAAGACTGGTTAGGAAGGTACATCTTCACCGACATACACGATATTTTCTTTGGAGGAATTCATAAAGAATTATACAAGTGGTTAGCCAAATTAGAAGATACCAAGTTTGAGATCATATCTAGACCACCTATGGTTTGGACAACAATGCTAATCAAGAAGATCAAGAGAGTTGATAATGATGTGTCTAGGGTCATGGATTTTTTGTTTGATAGCACTATTGGAGGGTACATTACTCAGTTTTCCATTGACAGAGTTGAATCGTATAGCCAAGAATAGAGGTAGTTATTTAAGGGACCTAGAGGAAAGTTCCTAAACTTTTTAAAGATGAGGATTAAGATGCTATTGCATGAGAAGAATATCCTGAAGATACAATGAAGCTAATGTTCAAGAATTCAGACAGTGACAGTGACACAGAGGCTAGACACACATGCAGTGGGAGACTGTTCAGAGAGGTTCCTCTTGTGAACCTATTTAAGCAAAGCTACAAAGATGAGGGATTCTACAGTGGAGAAGAAGCAGACCTAACAGATGAATAGCATTTGGAATCTGCAAGAACAGAGGAAGTATAGACTGAAGAACTTCGCCGAGGAGAACCACAAAATTTATCCACTGCACCTATTGTCGAAGTAAGTACTATTAATCCTCCTATTTTTTTAGAATAATTAAGTAACTAGAGTAACCAAAGTAATCAGAGTAGTCAAAGAAATCAGAGTACTATTACAAGCAGTTTAGTACATACTCAGTCAAGAAATCAAGGAATATCTATGGAAGATGAAATGAGGTTACTTATCTTTAGGAGAGATGGATATAAAGATCCTGATCAACACTGGTTCTTATGAGAAGCTGTATGGAGTATCAAGAAAGGCACCGATAAAGTTGTTAAGAGAACTTAGTTCAATACTACCTTGAGGGATCATGCTCTGAACTAGTACATGAAGTTTGTTTTAGGACTTGGACAACCTAAACCGTTGAATACTATCAAGACTGCATTGAGTGAAGAATTCAAGAAACCTAAGTCAGAGTCACAATGCATTATAGAGATGAAAGAGATCAAGCAGAAGGTAATTGAACCTATTTGGAAGATTTATCAGAGATTCAAGACTCTCATAGGTCGGTTGAGTTTTCAGATTTCAGACGAACAAAATAAAGAATGGTTCATCGCTGCTCTCCTGTCACACATTAGAGTTCCTTTGATGCAACAGAAGGTTGCTTCATAGGCTGAAGCATTGGAGATTGACAAGAAACTAGAAGAAACTCATGTGGGAGAAGCTAGCCCAATTATGAGTCAAATCTTGAATCGGTTAACCAACTTATATTTACAGGTTGAAGATATGAAGACATACAATGGAAAAGAGAAAATATAATATATCTAGTGTATCATGTGTAAATTAGAGGGCCATGACAAAGATAACTATCCCCTATTTCATGAATACCTGGCCCTTGGAGCACCTAGTCCTTTGAAGAAGGCTACTGTACCTTGGTGCAAGGTGTGTAGAACAAGACATCACCCTGGTGAATGCTATTATATGAAAAAGTATGTCTAGACACCTACCAATATTTACTGCACATTTTGCAAGTTTGTGGGACATGATGAGAAGGATTGTAGAGATTATGATCTTTTACATGAAAGATCAAGGGACACATATAGAATTCAAGGAGAATCATAGCTAGAAGGAAATAATGTGCAGTTCAAATCCCCGGGAAGAGGAAACTTCAACCCTCATGGTGGATTCAGAGGAAGAGGAAGAGGAGGAGGTATGGGTCGAGGTAGAGGATAGATCATATATTATAACTACGCACAACCAAGACACTTGGCAAGATATTGTCAGAACCCTTGTACCACTTGCAACTATTGTAACTCATTTGATCATGTCATTGAAGATTGTCCAATATTGTTGGCCAAACTCCAGGAGAGACGAGGAGGAAACCAACAAGTACAGTTAATATCAACAGAGCCTCATGGTGAAGACCCCATAGTCATTATTATTACTAGAGGAGGAGCTATTACAGGAGAAGATAGAGTGTTTCCAGCAAAGAATGCAGGAGGATGAGGAATCAAAAAAGATGCAAAAAAGGCACAATTGTCTGACCCAAGTAGAGAGGGGCACACTTTTGAGGAAGTAAGGAAATAATTTGTAGAAGGAAAATCTTCTTCATCTTAGGAAAAACCAGAG
Organism: Picea glauca; assembly: GCA_000966675.3. Classification (NCBI taxonomy): domain Eukaryota; kingdom Viridiplantae; phylum Streptophyta; class Pinopsida; order Pinales; family Pinaceae; genus Picea; species Picea glauca. Next base: position 883,323 of record JZKD02S0178036.1, read on the forward strand.
GTAAGGGAATGTGGAATGCCACTAGCATTTGATCAATATACTAGGCAAGGAAAAGAGGAAAGCAAGCTTATGAAATTCTTATGTACTTGTTGTAGTGTACCTTTTTGCTTACCCAGAGCTTATAATGGACTATGTAACAAACTGTACATGGAATTTTACAGAAAACATACAAGATTGTATAATCACATGCGTAACAGCAAAGAGATAAATTTTGATTCTCAGAATAAACATATAGTTACTGTTATAATTAGACAATCCATAGGTTTCAATAGTATTTCATTTACATAGTGGAAAACACGATAACTTATGTATCACATTTATGCAAAATGTGATAAGAACATAGTTAGATACTTATCTTGTAACAGTGGTGAAATCCACCAACCAAGTGCAGGCCTTCCACAAACCTCCCAGCCTTAGACCACACTACTCATCATCTAAACAATGGGTCAACCCTGAGCTGGGACTGAGCTCCACCCCAAGGCAAGGAATCCTAGGCTAGGATGAGGTTATAGGGAAAAAAACATAGAAATATCTAGAAGGATTCTTCCCAAAGATGTCATCTTACGCCCACTACTACCAGACTCTCATTCCCCACATGCCTGTTACGCCCAGGAGTATACACCTTCACATGCACAGTCCATCGGTGCTAACCTCCCTCTCTGGTTCTCGGCAACAAGCCAGATCAGGAAGTCTCAGAGCCCGTAGCTGGTGCTGGGCACTCTCTGGAAGAAACTGCTTCCAAGCAAGCTCTTTCACCTGGAAAGAGTTTCTCATTGGCCTGACAACCTGCCTCTTCCAACCATATATTCCTCCCTCACCAGAAGAGAGGTCATACACAAGCTCAGCATGAGCTTACTCTGGCTAGTATGCAACGCGCAATCCATCACTGCGTGGCTGCAACAACCAATTGGGAAAAACAAACACGCGCTTCCCCAAATAGGTTCCGCAATCACGGGATAGTCTCACTATTTTTATTTCAGGATTGTACAAGGGTATTCTTGCAGAGGTCAGATGGGTTCACGCTCAGATGGTCGGGTAGAATGGAGAAGAATCCCGCTCCACGGTTCATCTCGGATATTATATTTGCATGCACCAGGGTTGACACTTGTCACCCCTGGAACTGCATGCGTTCCACCAACACGCATTCCTCCCACCATTTGGGAATTCACGTGTCCTTCCAAAAGGAATTAGGATAAAGACATAAAATGCACAAATCTTTTGGAATAATAATAAAATATTATCCTCAGGCTTAAGCCCCCTAGGCTTAGCCCCTAGGCTCAATACTTATCCCCTCTCCCACCTTCCAGCCCCTAATTCCTTTCCCATTCTATGGACACTCAGTCCCCCTTCACTCATTCATTGTGGTCGTTCTGTACCTGGCGGTGTTTATATTTTTATTAATCATTCTACATACATACATGTACATCAACAGGCTCCTGGCCTTCAACACTTAGGCTCCATGGCCTAACAAACACATAAGCCTACCAGCTTATACAAAACATGGCTCACCACCCTATAGACATGTTTACAATTCATTTCATATATCATGATTTTCAACGGGGCTCAGCCTTGGGGATACTACAATCCCCCTCCCCTTATTTTTTCACTGTCCTTAGTGCAGCTTACACAATCTCTGCAAGTCTTTCAAAATTTTGAAAAAGATGCGGGTACTCTGCCCACATTAATTCTTCATGCTCCCATGTTGCGTCTTCAGGACCGTACCAGGTCCATTGGACCTTTACAAGCCCTATAGCTCGATTCCGGAGCTGTTTGCTTTTCTTGTCCAATATGTCCACATGATGCACTTGCAGGACACCTTCTGGTTCCACCTGAATCACAGTCTAATCGATAACATGATTAGCATCAGGTACATATTTCTTAAGCAGTGAAACATGAAACACATTATGTACATTCATAGATGCAGGTAATGCAAGCATGTATTCAAATGGTCCAATCCTTTCCAGGATCTCAAATGGCCCACAAAATCTTGTTGCCAACTTGGCGCAACTTCCCAGCTTCAGGGAACTCCTGTTAATTTTCACTTTCAGGAAAACATGGTCACCCACTTTGAATTCTCTATGGGTTCAGTTACTATCAGCGTAACTATTCTGCCTGTCCTGGGCAACTTTCAGATTCTGTTTGATTTTTATCATTTGATCTTCCATCTCTTTGAGTAGTTCAGGTCCAACTACTACTCTGTCGGTTGGATTATCCCAGCTCACTGGAGTGTTGCACTTTCTTCCATAAAGTGCTTCGAATGGGCTCATCCTCAGAGATGTATGATACCCATTATTGTAGGCAAATTCTACCAGATGCAGGTAGTCTTCCCACCTCGATGGTTTATCCATCACATACATTCTCATCATGTATTCTATTACTCTATTTACTCTCTCTGTCTGTCCATCAGACTTAGGATGATACATTGTACTAAAGTTCAGATTCGTTCTGAATCCTTTGAACAGTCCTTTCCAGAAATTTGAAGTGAATTTTGGGTCCCTATTAGACACAATTGTCTTAGGAATTCCATGCAAGTGTGCAACTTCTTTTAAAAAGATATCAGCAACACCTGCTACTCTGTGGGTGGTTTTTAGTGGAATAAATTGGGCAGCTTTAGTAAGCTTGTCCACCACCACCATGATTGAATCGTGCTGCTTGCTTGTTCTGGGCAATCCTGTGATAAAATCCATTGTTACCACGTCCCATTTCCATTCAAGAATAGGTAAAGGCTGCAGCAACCCTATTGGGTGTCTATGCTCAGCCTTAACCTTTGGCACTCCATACATCTGGCGATGTATTCAACAATTTCTTTCTTCAAACCCGGCCAAAAATAATGGCTTTTGACTACTGCCACAGTCTTCTGATATCCAGGATGTCCAACATAAGCCACGTTATGTATCTCCTTTAGAATTGCCAGCTTCAATTCTCAGTCATTAGGTACATACACTCTGTTTTTATATAGAAGTAAACCACTAGTTCCCAAAGTGTAACTTTTCTGGGTCTGTGGTCTCTCACATTGTTGTAGCTTTGCTACAAGATTTTTGTACTGCAAATCAACATTGGCAGCTTCTAAAATTCTGTCTTTCATCTCAGTCTGGTACATGCTAATGGTTGTAGCATGTAATTCGTGCACTTTTCTGTTGAGTGCATCAACCACCTTATTTTCTTTTCCTTTGATATGCTTGATATCAAATTCATATTCACATAGAAATTCCAGCCATCTAATTTGCCTGACATTTAAAGTTGGCTAATCAAATAAATATTTCAGACCGTTGTGGTCTGTTCTTAATTCAAATTTCTTTCCCATGAGGTAATTTCTCCATTTCCTCAAGGTGTGGATGATTGCTTCCAACTGTAAATCATGAGTGGCGTAGTTCTTCTCATGTTCCTTCAACTTTCGGGACTCATAACAAATTACAAATCCCTCTTGGCTGAGAACTCCTCCCAGTCCCTCCTTACATGCATCCGTGCACACTACATAATTCTTGTCTGAATCTGCAATCTTCAGGATTGGAGCACTGGTTAGCAGCTGCTTCAATCACTGGAAGTTGCTCTCACATTCTTCATTCCACTGGAACTTCTTTCCCTTTGCAAGGAAGTTATAGCATGCACTATCCTTGAGAATCCGGCTATGAACCTCTTATAATAGCCTGCCAGACCCATAAAAGATCTAACTTCTGTCACATTCCTTGGCACTGGCCATTCTCGAATGGCCTTTACCTTTTCAGGATCCACAACGATCCCTTCTTCAGATATTATATGCCCCAAGTAATGGATCTGCCTTTGGTAAAAGGAGCACTTGCTCAGTTTTGCGCACAACTAGTGTTCTCTCAACACCTGTAGCACCATTCTCAAGTGTTGTTCACGTTCTTCCTCTGTCTTGGAATACACCAAGATATCATCCAAGAAGACTATGACAAACTTGTCCAGATAATTTCTAAGAACTCCATTCATTAAGCGCATGAACACAGCAGGCGCGTTGGACAGTCCAAACGACACCACTGTAAATTCATACTGACCGTACCTTGTTCTGAAGGCGGTCTTGCTGATGTCTTCATATTTTATCCTCACTTGATGATATCTAGATCAAAGATCTATTTTCGAAAATACTTTTGCATCCTTCAACTGATCAAAGAGATCATCAATCCTTGGCAGAGGATACTTTTTCTTGATAGTGACCTTATTCAGCTGTCGAAAATCAATGCACAACCTCAATGTCCCATCTTTCTTCTTCACGAATAGGACTGAGGCTCCCCATGGTGACACACTGGGGTGAACATAACCTTTCTTTATTAGCTCTTCGAGTTGCAGTTGCAAATCTTTCATCTCTGGTGTGCTCATTCTATAAGGAGCCTTTGAAATTGGAGCTGCTCCAGGCATCAAATTTATAGAGAAATCGATGTCCATCTTCGGAGGTATTCCAGGCACCTCGTGAAACACATCCTCAAACTCTTTGAGCACCCTGTGGTTTTCCAGATTCGAGACCACATTTTGGAATACTTCTTCCACCCAGGTTGCAAATAATTGACAGCCTTTCCGGTAACATTTCTTCAGCTGCATGGCTGAGATTTCTCTAACAGCCACGGCTTTGGGAATTCCTTGGACTGTTACCCGATTTCCCTCTTCATCCAGACATGTGAATCTCTTGTTATGACAATCAAGAAGGGCATGGTGTTGGTCCAACCAGTCCATCCCAATTAAGCAATCATATGAGCCTAAAGGTAGAATGTTCAATTCAGCCTTAGTGCTCATTCCCTTCATGTCCATTGAACAGGTCTTAACCAACTCAGTGACCTTCCTCTTGGTCCCTGTGGCTAACTGAACCAACCAAGACTTCTCATGTTTTCTCCTTGTTAGATGCAAACTTTCCACCACTCTAGGATCTACATAACTATGGCTAGCCCCTGAATCAATTAAAATAACAAGTGGTTGGTTGTTGATCGTACCTTCCACTTCAATCATGTGCGATTGAAATTTCGCTTGCTTGTTGTCCAGGGCTGCGTAGATTCTCGGCATTCTACTGCCCATATCCTCCACCGTTTCAGCTTGTTTAACAGTATGTACAGTTATTGCCTTACCATTTTTATGGGGACAATATCTGTACTTGTGGTTTCCTTGACAGCCCCAACACTGAATGGGTGTCAGTCTCTACCTTTGTACACCCTCTTTGGTCCTTCTCGGCTCACTAAACGATGGCTGTCCCTAGCGACTGTTTTGAAAAAAGGAAGGCTTGTCTCCCTTCTGCCTCTGTTCTTTCTTAAACCTCTTCTGGTCATCCCAAGCCTTTCGAAAGGTAGGATTTTCCCTTTGTTGTTCGTATAAACATTTCGCTTTTAATTAGGTTTCTTGAATTGGAAGTATTATGTATTTCTTCCATTTCTTTGCATTTGAGGCAATCTCCAAACAGTTCTGGCACTCCTCAGTCCTCTGTAATATAATACATATATGACTCGAATTTGTCGAGCCTTCATATCTTGACAATTCTTCATCATTCATAAACAATCCAATTTATGAAAATGTTTTCAATTTCACGAATTTTCAGAGCTCTGCTTGGCTCTGCAATTTCTGGGACTTCGGAACTTCGAAATCTTGGTCCACGAAGATCCGACAGTTAAAAATATGAAATCCAAGTCACCCTTTTCACAACTCATGACCTCGCAAGTTCGTGAGTCGAAAATCTTCGACTCATTCCTCTAAATGACGATACCCGAGATGCGACAAGGGTATGGCTCTTTTCTTTGTTAGTGGCCTCTCCACATGTATCCATAGGCTAGGCTTAAATGTTAGTGCCTCTCACAACTCGCACCTTCGTGGGTGTGTGAGTTGAACTCTTGTGCCTCCCATTGTGATCTTCCAAGATGCGATAGGTCAATGCTAAGCTGACTCCTCCCTCGATGGACTTCCGCTACTCGAAACCTCGCAACCTCGCAACCTCGCCGGTTGAACCGTCGAGCTTTCACCCTCCTATTCCACGAACCCCCAAGATGTGAGAATTCAATGGAGTGTCGACTACTATCTCCAGGCAACGCGTGTCCACCCGTCGACCACGCAGGTCCCACCTTATTCTCTACCATGCGACCACACGAACCTCGTCTCTCGGCACTTCGTGACTCACGAATCCTAATGCCAATACTTCGAGACTTCTCACGGTGAGATCCCGAGGCTTCATGCCACCTGTATTCCACTCACCGGCCTCTCTATGGCCCACACTGTCCTCCAACTATCAGGGTATCGCTTCTCGCAACTCGTGACCCCTGTGGCCAAATTATCGAGCCTTTTCTCACAAGGCTCCGATACACGATCCCATGTGCGGATCCAACGGTCCTCCCACAATCCGGATCCAACGACTATTTTCCTTCTCGCTTCTCGTGTCCTCGTGACTTGGAGTACCCAATATTTGGGCTCTCACCCTATGAACTCCTGAGTTCGCGAGATATCTAGATCTCTGCCACCTGTCCTTCTCCAATGGATGGCTCGGATTGTTCTCAGGACTTCCACCATGAAAATTTATGATCTCATGTCATCGTGACTCCCGATTTCACGAATGTCGATATCTCGATTTCCCGAAATGGAAAATCTCACGACACATGTCCTCCGTCTTTCGGATGGTTTAGATCTATTTCGGAGCTTTCGCCCCTAGTTTCTGAGGTTTAACCTTTAGACACCTCCCGGCAGATCCAACGACTATTGGGTTTTCCGACTGAGATCTGGCGGCTCAGACCGTTCCTAACCAATTCAGAATTTTGCATATCACGATTTCCACATTCCTGTGTATTTTAAAAGGAATTTTAATTCCTACGTACATTTTTCCAGATCCGAAGGTCGCGAGAGCTCGCCTTCCCTCCCGAACAAATCCTATGGTTCTAACACCATTGGTCTAGAGACCTGTCTCCCCATGGCCATAGGCCACATCGGCTACAGTTTCACTGCACCGCTAAACTTCCTGAGTTCTTAATAAAAAACTCGTCAAGTGTCTCCTTGACGCTTTGGAGCAAACCAGGGTCTGAAATTGGTCCTCCCGACTCAATTTCCCCTCGCATTCTCAGTCCAAAGACCGCTCCACTGGCCCATCTAGGCTCAGTGTCGAAACCTTCGCTCTAATACCAATTTGTAGTGTACCTTTTCGCTTACCGAGAGCTTATAACGCACTATGTAACAAATTGTACATGGACTTTTACAGAAAACATACAGAATTGTATAATCGCATGCGTAACAACAAAGAGATAAATTTTAATTCTCAGAATAAACATATAGTTATTGTTATAATTAGAGAATCCATCGGTTTCAACAGTATTTCATTTACACAGCGGAAAACATGATAATTTATGTATCACAATCATGCAAAATGTGATAAGAACATAGTTAGATACTTATCTTGTAACAATGGTGAAATCCACCAACCAAGTGCAGGCCTTCCACGAACCTCCCAGCCTTAGACTGCACTGCTCATCATCTCAACAGTGGGTCACCCTCGAGCTGGAACTGAGCTCCACCCCAAGGCAAGGAATACTAGGCTAGGCTGAGGTTACAGGGAAAACAACACAGAAATATCTAGAAGGATTCTTTCCAAAGATGCCATCTTACGCCCACTACTACCAGACTCTCATTCCCCACATGCCTATTTCGCCCAGGAGTATACACCTTCACACGCACAGTCCATCGCTACTAACCTCCCTCTCTGGGTCTTGGCAACAAGCTGGATCAAGAAGTCTCAGAGCCCGTAGCTAGTGCTGGGCACTTTCTGGAAGAAACCACTTCCCATCAAGCTCTTTCACCTAGAAAGAGTTGCTCACAGGCCTGACAACTTGCCTCTTCCAACCACAGACGCATCCCTCACTAGAAGAGATGTCATACACAAGCTCAGCATGAGCTTAATCTGGCCAGTATTCCACGTGCAGTACAGCACTGTGTGGCTGCAACAACCAATTGGGAAAAACAGACACTTGCTTCCCCAAACAAGTTCCGCAATCATGGGATAGTCTCACCATTTTTTTTTCGGGATTGTATGAGGGTATTCTTGCAGAGGTCGGACGGGTTCACGCTTAGACGGTCGGGTAGAATGGAGAAGAATCCCCCTCCACGGTTCATCTCGGCTATTATATTTGCATGTACCAGGGTTGACACTTGTCACCCCTAGAACTGCATGTGTTCCACCAGCACACGTTCCTCCCACCATTTGTGAATTCACGTGTCCTTCCAAAAGGACTTAAGATAAAGACAAAAAATGCACAAATCTTTTGGAATAATAATAAAATATTATCCTCAGGCTTAAGCCCCCTAGGCTCAATACTTATCCCCTCTCCCACCTTCCAACCCCTAATTCCTTGCCCATTCTATGGATGCTCAGTCCCCCTTCACTCATTCATCGTGGTCGGTCTGCACCTAGCAGTGTTTATATTTTTATTAATCATTCTACATACATACATGTACATCAGCAGGCTCCTGGCCTTCAACACTTAAGCTCCATGGTCTAACAAACACATAAGCCTACCAGCTTATACAAAACATGGCTCACCAGCCTATAGACATGTTTACAATTCATTTCATATACCATGATTTGCAACGGGGCTCGGCCTTGGGGACACTACACTTGCATTAACTTGATTAAGGATGAAATAGCTGTACAAGAGCTCCAATAATTGATAAGACAGTATGATATAGGAAGGGTCGATCCTCTGTTGAATAAAACATTACATCAGGTATCTAGAAACAGAAGGACAAACAAGGAATTACACCTTAGTGCTCAGATTGGAGACTACTATGTGGACTATGTGGTCCTCGACTTGGGATCAGAAGTGAATGTGATGAAAAAGCAGACTTGGGCACTGATGGGAAAACCTAAACTGATTTACTCTCCTATCAGGCTCAGGATGGCCAATCAGTAGGTGGTGAACCCCTTTGGAAGACTAGAAATGTCCCTATAGAAATTTATGGGATAAGGACATTTGCAGACTTCAAAGTAATTGAGATTGTTGATGATAGTTTTCCTTATCCTGCATTTTTAGGAATTGATTGGGCTTTCAACAATTTGACTATTGTTGACCTAAAGAAGAGAAGAATGGCCTTTGAGGATAATGGCCTTAAAGTCATCGCACCTCTAGACCTGGATGAAGGTCGCATATACACAGAACCTATCAGGGAAGAAGACCACGCATATGAGCTGGAGAAAATTTACAGGCTCACAACAAGACAACATGATTACATTAATTCTATAGTAGACAGAAACCTCAGTTGGCGAAGTGAAAGTGCATGTTCATCATATTTAGAAGAGGCATTAGAAAATTGGAAGAACAGGATGTATGAAGTCTCCACATGACGATGTGCCATATTGACCAGAACAGTTCGCTGGATTGGCACCGAAGTAAGAAATCTTCCAACATTTGATGGTTTGAATCACTTTGAGAAATTTCTAGTTGAATTTGAGAAAATTGTACCAGTACAACAAAGGATGTTGGCACTGGATGAGACATTGAAAGCCACACCAGCTAGATGTTGGGGAGCACATAAGAGGAACATTGCGGAGTGGACACAGTGTCTCACCTTATTGAAAATTCACTTTTTAGAACAAGCAGAAGGATGTGAAGTTTGTTACACAGGAAAAATTTTTCCTAAGGACCACATGTGAAGTTGTGAGGAGGCCTGGGGAAACATTCCTAAATAACAGTGGGTGCACCAGTTCATTAACACCTTGGATACTACGCCCATCAACTGGTATTTGCATGCATAATTGTGCCTCATCACTACAGACTAGTATGGAATGACTTAGAACTTTATAGATACGTTTTTATTTGAGATTCAATACCCTACAATAGAACAAGCTTTACAAACTATGAGACAAAATGTATTTGAGGAGGCACCTAACCTCCCTTTTACCCAAGAAGGAGATGAATGGACCATGCCTCTTCAACAGTTATAGGATTGCTACAATATTAATGTTGATGAGGATGATGACCCTAGAGATGTAAACATTGTAGAAACTGAAGGTCACAGAGACATACAAGGACCTGGGATTGAATTACCCTTTGTTGGATAGCCCATTACAATCAAGAAATTTAACATTGGAACAAATCTAGCTCCTAAAATAGAAAATGTGGGAGACTATTGGGATGATGCTACTATGAGAAAGTTCACAGAACTATTGCATTAATATCAGGACTTGTTTCCAACCAAGTTCACAGACCTGAAGGGCATTAAGGGGCCCATGGGAGAAATGAAGATACCCTTAAGACCACATGCAAGACCTATAAAGAAGAGACCTTATAGACTTAATCCGAAATATAAGAAGAAAGTCAGGATTGAATTGGATAGAATGATGGAAGTAGGAATCATAGAACCTATTGAAGAATCTGAATGGATTAGCCCTATGGTGGTCCAAGATAAGAAGACAGGAGAAATCAGAATTTGTGTAGATTTAAGGAAACTGAATGATGCATGTCTACATGATCCATTCCCTACACCCTTTACTGATGAAATTCTAGATAATGTAGGAGGACAAAAGGTCTACTCCTTCATAGTTAGATTCTTAGGTTATCATCAGATCAAAATTTTTAAGGAAGACTAACACAAGACCACATTTGTGACAGAATGGGGTTCTTTTTAGTACACAGTGATGCCCTTTGGCTTGAAGAATGCACCAGCCATCTTTTCTACACAAGTTCCTAGAAGCTTATTTTGATGATTAGACTCTCTTTAGCTTATTGAAAGACCATATTGAATGTTTAATATTGATGTTAGATAAATGTAGGTAATGTCAGATTGCCCTAAATTTAAAAATCTGTATTTTCTTTTCACCCTTTGGAGTGTGGCTAGGGAATATTGTGTGTAAGCAGGGATTGTTGGTAGATACTTCAAAGATTGCCATCATTGTTGATCTACCTTCCCCTACTTCGGTTAGACAGCTGCGCACTGCGTTGGGGCAGATTGGATACTACAAAAAATTCATTAAAGGTTATGCATAGATAACAACACCTATGGAGAAGCTATTAAAGAAAGATAGTAAGTTCCAATGGAAAAAAGAATTTCAGCAGAGCTTTGACACACTAAAGAAAAAAATGGTTACTACGCCAATCTTGGTTTTCCGATATTGGAGTAAAGAGTTTAATGTTCATGTTGATGCCTTGTCCATTTCATTAGGAGAAGTTTTAGCACAACCATGTGTAGGAGACATTAACCACCCTATAGAATTTGATAGCAGGAAGCTTTCTACAGCGGAGAGTAACTGCACTACGACTGAAAGAGAAGTCTTGGCTATGGTTTATACACTATAGAAATTTAGACACTGTTTCTTGGGAGGACATTTTAAGATGTTAATTGATCACTCTGCATTAAAATATTTAGTCAACAAGACAGTGTTGGGGGGGAGAATATGCATATGACTACTTCTATTCCAAGAATATGACTTTGAGATTGTGGTTAAGCCAGGAAGAATAAATAAAGGACCTGACCACTTATCTAGGTTGGAACATGGAGAGGAACCTACTAGCCTAGAGGATACACTTCTAGATCTAGAGTTGTTGGTCATCAGGAAAGTCGATGATCACTTCGTTGAGATAGTTCAGTTCTTGTCCATAGGAATGGCACCTCGTGAATACACAGTCATTCAGAAGAAACAATTGGTAGTCCATGCATCCGACTTTCAACTAATAGTTGGACAATTGTATAAAATGGGACCTGTTAACTCCCAAAATAGCACCATTATTTTGGTTGGGTTTTACGGTGAATAGCATGGCTATTGATGGTTTCCTCAATTCATTGTTGAGTCTTTTAGCTGCAAAATTTTAGATTTTGGTTTGACATAAGTTTGGATTGGAAAGTCTTCTTTTTAAAAATTGTCATTTTTACTTTCCACAGCTAACTTGTTTTCAAGGGTTTATTGTGCGCTGTGGAAAGTGCCCACTTTCAACAGCTAAGGAGATCGTTTCATCAGTCGGCGCGCTGTTGAAAGTGTTGAATCTTAAAAGGTTCTTAAAATCAGTTCTCAGATGGCGCACTGTCAAAGATACATGCTTTCGACAGCTAAGGAGGGTCTTCTACAAAGTGGCGCGCTGTGGAAAGTGCATACTTTCCGCAGCTAACAGGGGCTTACAAAGAGGCGCGCTGAAGAAAGTCAATATTATCAACAGCTAACAGAGGTTGTACTCCTAGGTTGGCAACATCAAATCAAATCTTTGTTTCCATATCAGACATTGTTCACAAAGGATCGTTTATGGTTTTGAGTTGCAAATGG
>JZKD02S0178036.1:906545-918529 GCA_000966675.3 Picea glauca
GAATTGAGCATACACAGTGCGCAGCTATCTTTGAAACAAAAGACTTCCCTGGGTTGATAATTTATGTTTCACTTGGTTGTTTAAAATTAATTAAGCAATTATAGTGACCAACAATAATAGGATTGGCTATTGGCATGCTCGTGGCCTCTTCAGTACAATCACAACAAATGGAGGATGATGGCGTGGTAGCTCAAAACAAAATGAGAATGGCTTTGAACACGCTGAAGAGCAAAGAATGCATAAAGGACAAGAGGCTATGCATGATGCACAAGACATTATCCTCTGAAGAAGCTTATAGATAGGATCTTATTGTTCCCAATCCAATTTCAGATACAAATGGGATTCTCGCAACTCATGTTTCATCTGGGGAATGCTAAGACAAGGTCCAAACCTTTGCCTGGTCAATGCAACAGAGATGATAATTTTTACTTGAACCTAGAAGACATAATGGTTATGGAAGCTATTTGGCTCTCTATCCAGGAGCATGGTGCATATAGAATCTTAAGACCTGCTTTGTTTTCCTTTGAAAATAATCATGCATCTATATCTGGACAAACATCTAGATTGGGGGATAGTTTTGAGTCCACTATGTCACATCCAACATCAGCTAATTCAAGAGAAGTTAGCACATGAAAGTGTTGAATAATTTTCAGAAGAAAATGCAGGAGAAGTTTTGGTTCTGAAAAGATATAAGGCAAACTTGTGAAGATTAGAGGATCAGAACATTAGCAAGGGCTAGACTACATAGTCAACAAGCAATCAATGCAATCTACAGGAGCTCCGTCATTTATATTTGGCTCTACTCTGTTTTTGACATTGCTCAAGGGTATGATAGGATATATTTGAAGACATAGGGTATCAGATCCTCTTTATTAGTGGATGCAAATAATTTTTGATTTTAAATGAAAAAAGTTTTCCTTTGGCCAAAACAGAACTCTCACCAGTGTAGAAGGCGAAATTATAACCAGTTAGCTGGTGAAAAGAAGAGCTTTCACCAACTAACTAGCAGATCGTAAGGAGAATTAGCTGGTGAAACCTGAGATGGCCAGATTTGGTGAAATTTTGCCCAGATCAAAGTTTTACTAATATGAATCTCTTGAAAGCTCTTTTAATGGATAGATGTTGAATTATAGAGTCAGATATAAGATCCACTTTTGATATAAAAGGGTTAGAAAAGGTATTCAAGTTGGTTTTGACAGCTTTTTTAAAGGCAAAAAATCAGGGTTTTCTTCCAAAATTAGCAAATTTGAATTTCATTTTTCTCAAGAGTCATCAAACAGCCTTGGAAGGCTTATCTTCACTACACAAGGATTCTACATTATCTGAAGACCATGAAATGTGGAATTGACCTCATTTTGAGGATCATTCCTTATCTTTTGTAAATCAATTTTGACTTTCTATCTATAGCATATCTGATCCATTCTTTTAGGATCTGAAAATTGTATTGTAGAGCTATAAAGCTCAAGACATAAGAGGAGCTCAGGGGTTCAATCTTGGATACATTTTTCTACTGTTATAGACTCTTATTTGATAATAGAATCACACTCTTCTTTTATCTTCAATATCATAATTTCTCATGCATATTATCTTTATGTACTTTACTTCAGTTTTTCTTAGCTTTTAAACACTTCCATCTCTTTATTAAGCTCATTGTAACAACCATGGTTAAATAGATGCATAGGGATTATTAAGTAAAATTAATTAGATAATTAATTGTCCTAATATGGTTTTAGTTAAATAATGATTAGTATTAATAATATTTATTAATTAATTGTTTATAACTTTTGATTGATTAATTAATTAATTGATTGATTACATAACACATTCAATGATTTGGGTAATAAATTAAGGGGCTTAATAACTTTAATTTAATCCTTATGAAACTTTACGTATGATAGGTTAAGGATAAGATAATAAAAGAAAATCTAAGATAATAAAGGAGGGGATAAGGTAATAAAGGAAAAGATAAGATAATGAAGGAGGGAATAAGGTAATAAAGGAGGGGATAAGGTAATTAATGGAGGGGAGGAGAGTCGGTGAAGAGGGAGATATGACCGGGAAGAGTCCTACGAGAAAGAGGATTATGAAAATTGGGGGAAGGAGCATAGGAGGAGGAGGTCTGTATTTCTATTGGACATCCTCTAGTTTTTGAGGAGTTGGGTTTTGGGGGTTTTTGTGAATCATTGTAGGGTGCACCGAGTTGCTAGGGGTTTTGGGCACGGGGGCCAGGATTCCTTACGGTATCCTGGAGCTAGGGAGATGGACAAGCTTCTCCTAGCTGGTTGGGTGGTTAGTCGGTTTGGGCAGGGTTTGGTCAAGTAGTAGGCTAGGCAAGGCAGCATGGAGGACAAATAGACAAGTGAGAGTTTAGCATCAGACGAAGGTATTTTAATTTATGTATTTGTCTTATGTATTTAAGGAATATGTAGTGTTATGTGGTTGTTCGTAAACTTATTATGATCTATTCATAAATTTTAGTTAAGTTGAATGGTTATATGTTCGTTATTGCTTATATGTTGGTTATGAAGTTATGAAAATGTTAGGATAGCATTTCTTTAAAATAAATTTCTTTTTTAATTTTTTTATAGGGCTCCGTTGAGTAGAACCTTACACATGGTATCAGAGCTGTAGTTCACAATATGGATCCTTAAGGAACTACCAACCTACCCACTCCATGCGAGCTACATACATAGCCAGAAACAGAATTAGTATGGAGATGTGGCTCTCCATAACTGGAACAAAATAAGAAAAGAGAAGTAGGGGATTGTAGCAGTTAGTATGCATGCAACCCCACTTAAGAAAAGTTACTTAGAAAACATGCAGGGTCTAGAAGAAACTTTCATGACCAAGTCACAGATGAAGGAAAACACAACTGTACTAAGAATATGGCAACCACATAACATATACATGACTCACTGCACCCTACACTATCTAGATCAAGAACAAAACAACATAGAAGTTCTAAGAGCATACTAACTCTTGACAAACAACAATACTTTAGATACTCTGTCAGTTGAGTAAGACCCTGTACAAATGTGAGGGGAACCAAGATTACTCTGTATTCCTTTATAAAGGATTACAATAGCAAGCTAATATAGATTAGAGAAATCCTTCAACATTTTATCAGCACATCCTCACTCATGAAAATACAAAGGTAAATAATCGAGAAAGAAAAATAAGTTAGAAGACAATTACATTCAATAAAAAGAATAAGAAGAATATAAATAATTAGAAGAAAGTAAACAAAAATATGGCAATAAGAAGGAGTAATAACATATGAAAAAAATATATAGAGTACATATAAAATGTCATTAGAGAAAATAAGAAATAGTGAATTAAAAATATAAAAAAGGAAAATACAAAAAGTAAAGTATAGGGAATGATGAGAAGAAATGATAAAAAAAATCCATCTTTTAATAACGAAGAATCATAAGCAGAACTGGCATTATAAAGCTGAAAGATCCTCCTCGTTGCCAATGAAAGAATTCAGATGTGCGTGCTTGCATTCCGTTTTATTATTAGCAACAGTTTAAGCTATAAGATCATGCAAATGGTTGATTGGACAGAAGCTAGAACTGATCATCATGGATTTACGAATGAATACCAATGTTAACTCAGTTGCAATAGCACATGGTTGATTTTTAAAAGTCAAAAATAAAAAAGGTACAGAAATCTGTTTCAATTGTGGGAACTATGTTCCACACACCCAAACACCCAAATGCCAAACACCAAGGCTCCAAGGAGAGAATCGGTAGGGAGATAAACAACACCAAATTCTACAAGCCAACGCTAATGACTGGGCAACGAGCCAAAAGGAGGATATTCCATGAGGGTTTGAGTGCTCAACGTGTCAAAAGATTCAAAATATATATAATAGATAAAGAAAAAAATATTGGGCCTACATGCCCAATCCCATTATCCGAGCCCACTATTGTCAAGCCAAGTGCCTACACTAATACATAACACAAAGCCCACCACCAAACATCAAGTTGTCGATTTGGAGACCACAAGAAGGCGTTTGTGCACAACACGCCCACCTGCACAACGCGGCCTGAAAAATAACCCAACCAAGCACCAGTAATAAAGAAGAATAGAAAAAAAAAAAAACACTAGGGCCACCAACCCAATCTCTAAAGTCAAGCACCGAGAACCAAAGCCTCACCCATGCCCAATTCTCTAAGCCCATGTGCAACATGCAACATACAAGCCTGCGTTCCAAAGGTCTAAGTTCACAAGTCAAGCCGAGACCAAATGCCCAAGCGGCAAGACACCATGTAGAAGTCAATATTGTGCTCAATGTATATGACTAATCCTGCATGCCAATTCTCTAAGCCCAGTGACCAAGCACTAAGTACCGAGGAAAGGAACCCATAATGGGAAAATGAAAGAAAAGAAAGGTGGTAGAAAATAAAGAGTATAATAAAAGTAAGGACTCAGATGCAACTATCTCGGCCTGAATATTGAACCGAATTACAAAGGGAACTTGTATCCTCCTTTCATGCTAAATCTCATCAATCCATAACAGTGCTAAATCTTTATAAAAATAATCCAAACAGTCAATCCAGAACAATCCAGAAACAGTCTAGAACACGCCAATCTAGAATAGTCCAGAACACAAAAAACCCAAATGCCCAAGCACCAACACCAAACACATATGGTAGCCTTGGGATCACTTTTTCAACAAAAAAATATATAGCAGAAAGGACAAAAGAAAAAAAAACAACACCAAAATTTCAAAGAACAGAATGAGAACCAGGAAGACCACATTGCGGGCAAATACTGAAGATCAATTTTTCCAAGGCTTCTCCACCAACTTCCAAAGCCACAAACACTTCCCCAATCAACGAGGTGCCACGCTAACAGTGCAAAAAACAAAAAACAAATAGTTCACTGACCAGTTTCAGAGAGGAAAATGAACCATGACTCATGCATAGGATATACAAAGAACAAGGAAGACCCTCCGACCAGGCAGAAGGCCACTCAGGCCACCTCTAGGAAGCTCAAAACCTTAGACATTGTCCCATTCTATATGTGTGTTCACAGTGATGGTGAGGCTGAAAACACCACCAATTATCCAAAGGACAGGATGAGAACAACAAAGACGGTAGCACAAATTCAACAAAAAAAATATATAGCCACAGGCCATGGCAGTCAACCACGTAACCAGAAACCCCGCAAGAAGAAACGATGGGGAAAAGAGGAATTAGGGTTATGAAAAAAAAATTTAGGGTTTAGATAAGGGGGCGCTGGAGGAAGCAAGGTGGGCATGTGGAATCCATGCATGCCCACACTTGTTTTTTTTTAATTATTTTGATTTTTTTTTGTTTATATATATATATATATATATATATATATATATATATATATATATATATTTGTGTGTGTTCGTTTAAATTTTTTTTATTTTAGTGTAAAAATAATTTAGGTTAATTTAGTGTAATAATATTTTTAAAGATAATTAATTAACTTTAAAAATAATTAATTAAATTAATTGCTTTATTTAGTGTAAAGTTAATCTACATTAAAGTTATGTAATGATGTTAGGGATTAGATTAAATTTGGGTTAGATTAAAATTTTTTTGGAGCAGACAGGTTTTGAACCCATGACCACCCACCGCCTAAGCCTTAAGAAACAACCAAACACCAACGCGCTATACATGAGTCTTTACAAATAAATTCATATACTTAAATATATTAATGGTAACAAAGTACTATCCCGAAGTATAATATCTAATTATCCATGTTAACCAAACACTGAGTTTCGTGCCCTCAACCACCGAGCCAAGCACCAAGTCCCTCCATTCCATTCCACCAGTCAAAGCCAAGCACCAAGCTTGAATGCATAGCCTTAGACTCACTACATCATATGACCATAAGTCTGGAAACAATACATAATCATAGTGCATAAGCGCTAAGTTCCAATGCCCGAAATCCACTCTACAATCCTCAAGAATTGCACCTGTAGCCACCAAGTCGCACAATTCAACACATATGTACAATGCGCCAAGGAAATCTCATGAGTTAAGCATCGAAGGATAAAATTAGACTCATTTCTTCGACATTAGGTTGGAAATCACCTTAATTAGTTGTAAACGCAATGTATAAGGACTTAGAACAAGATAAGCGGGAGGGGGCTTCATGCGTGCTAGAAGGGTAAGTTAGAGGAATTAGCAAGTGGGGTACAGTGCTAGCATAGCTACCATACGAAGGAGTCAATATTTTTCTTAGGTGAAGAAATCAATCTTAGACACTTTAGCCCTAACCTAGCCAATCCCCTAAAGAGAGTAACGTCTGTTTACAGACAAGTAAAAATAAAATTATGCCTAACCCTGTTTTCTAGTTTAAGTTGTGCAAATTTGAAACGTACTTGAACTCATCCTGACAAATTTGGTTGATGTAGGTTAAATCATACAGGATGGTTAGGACTCAAGGGAATCGAGGTAGAGGAGCATCGTCAGAACTAGCTCTCATACTACGCTCTTTGGAGGCCATAAACGAGACTTTAAAGGGGTGACAACCAACAAGGATCGAAGTGGAACCCCCACCATCTGGAACGGGTAATCTAGAA
Organism: Picea glauca; assembly: GCA_000966675.3. Lineage (NCBI taxonomy): Eukaryota > Viridiplantae > Streptophyta > Pinopsida > Pinales > Pinaceae > Picea > Picea glauca. Next base: position 913,114 of record JZKD02S0178036.1, read on the forward strand.
GCATCAATGGATTTAGGGGGAGGACCTCCACCCGAAGACATCACTAGAGAATTGTAGAAGATCAAACTTTTAGAATTTTCTGGGGCTCGTGCCAGTGAACGTGTGGAAGCATGGTTGGAAGGCATGACAAGGTGTTTTACCTTAAGGGACTATGCATCCACCTCAAAGGAGAAGATAATGATTTTTTAGTTAAGAGACAACACCTTGAACTGGTGGGGCAACCTGGAAAGACAATTTCATCTTACCCCAGGCACCATATCTTGGGAACTTTTTGAGGAGAGGTTCCGAAGGAAATATATGCCATGTTACTATGAGGAACAACAGGTAGGAGTGTTTCATGCTCTAGTACAGGGAAGCAGGACCATAGAGGAATATGAGATTAGGTTTATGGAATTGGCCAAGTATGTTTCATATATGGATAATGACCAATGACAGGTGAAACGCTTCGTCTATGAGCTAAACCCTAAGATAAGGGCTATGGTGCAGATGTGGAAATCGTCTTCAGTAGCAAAAGCTGTGGAAAATGCACATTATGTGGAGGAACACATGAACTTAACTGGAGGTACGAGACCGACCTTTCCACATTGTCCTGTATTCGTAGGGAAGGCCCCTAGGACATTTCCCAGGGGAGGGAGCTCAAGGACACCTCCATATGGTGACAGAGTTGCACCAAGGACATTAACCATAGGTATTTCAATGACAACGAGTGCAACATCTCATTCATCACCAACGACACAGATAGGTCCATGACCATCACAGGGAACAGCTGGTAGGGGCAGGGGTTCAAGGGGAAGGAACTCATTTCAAGGACAGTCATAGAATAGTACGCAGGTTCAATCTCATGTTACCTGTTGGGGATGTGGAGGACCCCATTACCAGCTTGACTGCCCAGAGTTACAATTAGGATTTGTGCATACAGAAGGAAAGGTTCCGATGGGAAGAGCAAGTAGCAGCCACCAGATTTACGTAGCGGTTAATAATCCCCAGGCCAAACATCAATCCACAGTGGTGGAGTCATCAGGTATGCTAAATCATATCAATGTTAAGATTTTATTTGATTCTGGTGCGACTGATAGTTTCATTTCACCATTTACATTAGAAAAGAGTGGGTTGGCATCCTACGAGCATGATGACTTTAAACAAGTCGAGATGGCTTCGGGGGAAAAACAAGTGGTAGGACCTAGTGTTGATAATTGTATAGTAGACCTAGGAGTGTGTACTGCCGGGTTGAAGGTATATGTCACTTCTCTCGGGGTGTATGACCTAATCGTTGGAATGGATTGGTTAGAATCTCATCGAGCTTTGGTAGATTGTTTCACAAAAAGGGTGCTCTATTTAGACAACGAAGGAAGGTCAGTGGAGATACAGGGTGTACAGAGAAAGGTGTCATTATGCTTTATCTCAACTATGAAAGTTAAGAGATGCTTGAGGAAAGGGTGTCGACTATATGTAGTGGATGCAGTGAATGAAAGGAAGGGAACCTCATTAGATCAGTACCCGGTATTGTTAGAATTTAAGGATGTTTTTCCGAATGAGTTACCAAGGTTACCTCCTGAGAGGGAGCTTGATTTCACGATTGAGATAAAACCTGGTGCAAAACCAATTTCCAAGATTCCGTATCAGATGACAGTGCCAGAACTTTGTGAATTGAAAATGCAGTTGAAAGAGTTACTAGACTTAGGGCTAATAAGGCCTAGTGTTTCACCTTGGGGTGCACTAGTAATTTTTTTAAAGAAGAAGGATGGTTCCTTATGACTGTGAATAGATTACAGGGACTTGAACCGTGCTACAGTGAAAAATAGGTACCCAATGCCATGAATAGATGACCTCTTCGATCAAATGAAAGGAACAACGGAATTCTCAAAGATCAATTTGCGATCCAGGTATCATTAGTTAAGGATTAAGGAAGGCGATATCCCAAAAACTTCCTTTCGAACTCGACTTGGGCATTACAAGTTTATCGTAGTACCTTTCAGATTGACCAATGTGACAATAGTATTCATGAGCCTCATGAACGACGTATTCCAGAAGTACTTAGACTGTTTTGTACAAGTCTTTCTAGATGACATCCTTATCTATTCCAAGAATGAAAGAGAACATGAGGAACACTTACGAGTGGTGTTGTCCTGCCTTAGGGAGAACAAATCGTATGGGAAGTTGTCCAAGTGTTCCTTCTTCCAGAAAGAAATTCACTATTTAGGTCATATCATTTCCGATGAAGGAATCTCTGTGGACCCAGAAAAGGTAAAGGCCATTATGGAGTGGCCAATGCCAAAAAATGCCCATGAGGTGAGAAGCTTCATGGGGCTAGTAGGTTATTATCGAAGATTTCTGGAGGGGTTCTCCAAAATAGAGAAACCCATCACCACTTTGTAGCGCAAGGGGGTCAGGTATGAATGGACATAAGAATGTGATAGTGCATTCATTAAGATTAAGAGGTTACTAACTAGTGCACCAATTCTACGAGTGTCGGATATAGAAAATGACTTCACAGTCTACACGGATGCCTCGAAAAAAGGGTTGGGGGCCGTGCTAATGCAGGATGGAGGAGTGATAGCTTATGCGTTAAGGAAGTTGAAGAAACATGAAGAGCTATACACGACTCATTATTTAGAGTTGGCGGCTGTAATGCTAGCTCTAAAACTTTGGAGGCACTATCTTGTGGGGTGAAACTTTGAGCTCAAAATGGACCATCAAAGCCTAAAACATCTCTTCACTCAAAGGGATATGAATGCTAGGAAAAGGCGATGGAGTGAGTTTATGAGTGAGTATGATTTTGGTATTTCGTTCATCAAGGGGAAGGAAAATGTGGTCGTAGATGCCTTGAGTAGGAGACCATGTGTCTTCTCCTTGGTACCCTTAAAGGTCAATCTGAGGGAACATGTGTTGACGCAACTCCAAGGAGAGAGTTTGTATTTAGAGGTTACTTCAAACCTCCAGAATGGGAGGCAATTAGATCCAAAGTATGAAGGATATAGTTTGGAAGCAGACAGACTATTAAGATATCGGGGAAGGATGTACATCCCTGAAAATGGGGATATTCGAAGCATCATACTGAAGGAATCCCATAGAGAACTTTATTGTGCACATCTGGGTGTGAAGAAGATGTACACAGACATGAGGAAGCTCTTCTTCTGGGTAGGCATGAGGCACGATGTAGTCCATTTCGTCACTAAATTCCTTGAGTGTCAACAAGTGAAAGCTGACCACCATCACCTAGCAGGCCTCCTACAACCACATGATTTTCCTATGTCCAAGTGGGAAGTCATCTCTATGGATTTTGTTGTGGGTTTGTCACTCACATCTCATAGACATAATGTCATTCTTGTGATAGGTGATAAGTTAACCAAGAGTGCTCATTTTTTTCTGGTTAGAGACACTTACGATGTCACTTATGTGGCATGTGTGTTTGTAAGAGAGGTTATTCGTTTGCACAGGATACCTAAGAAGATCATTTTGGATAGGGACTCCAGATTCACTTCTAGGTTTTGGACAAGTTTGCAGTCAGTGTTGGGGACTTAGTTGAATTGAAGCACGACTTATCATCCCGAAACAGATGGGAAAACTAAGAGAGTAAATCAAGTCATGGAAGACATGCTCAGGATGTATGTCATGGATAATCAAACACAGTGGGAGAAATATGTACCTTTGGTGGAGTTTTCCTACAATAACAGTTTTCATAGCTCCATCGGAATGCCACCCTACGAAGCTCTGTATGGAAGGCCATGCAGAATTCCATTGAGTTGGGAAAGATTAGAAGACCGAGTAACAGTTGGGACAGAATTGATTCAAGAGATGGAGGAACAGGTGGTTTAGATTAGGCAGAGACTAAAGGAAGCACATGATAGATAGAAAAGTTACGCGGATGCACACAGGACTGACCAAAGTTATGAAGTGGGAGACCAGGTTTTCATTCGTATTAGGCCTAATAAGAGTACCATACGGTTCAGGAACGGGACAAATTTGTCACCTAGATTTATAGGACTGTTCAGAATCCAAGAGAAAATTGGACCCGTTGCCTATCGTCTCGTACTGCCACCCCACTTGCATAAAACTCATAATGTTTTTCATGTAGTTGTTTTACATCATTATGTTGATGATGAATCACATAAACCAAATTGGAAGGAATTCCAGGTATCGGACGTGGGAACCCTCACGATAGAACCATTACGCATATTGGATTGTAGAGTTTGACAGATCAAGAACCGTCTGGTAGACCAAGTAAAGGTCCAATGGGACAAGTACAATCCAAGATCTACTACTTGGGAAGACGTCGAGACACTACAACGAGACTATCCCTCACTTTTTTTACCACCTTGAGAATATGTTTCTCGAAGGTTGGGTGTATGTAACACAACCTTTTGACTTAGAAAACCAAGATTACCTAAGGCCTACACTCATATTTTCTATTTACAGTGAAACTATTAAATCATACACTTAAACTTTTAAGACGTATGAACCTTTATGAATGTTTAAATATATTTGGATAATGATGGATATGATGCGATCTACTATGTGAATGTAAATTTTATGAATGTTTAAATGTTATTGATGATGATGGATATGATGCGATCTACTATGTGAATGTAAATCTTATGAAGGTTTAAATGCTATTAGAATGATGATGGGGTATGATGCAATCTATTTGGTAAATGATAATTTTATGAATGGGTGTCGAAATTGAATTATGGGATATTATGAGATCTATTTCTAACTTGAAAACTTTAATGTTAAGTTGTCGGTACACGGATACCGAATTGAAGTGATGATTGTATGAAATTACGTGATGATAATGCATAGAAATGTATGAGTTTGTGTTACAGACTAATCTGCAGGTTATGGGCTATGAAATAGCCAAGGGATAATGATGATGAAAGTGGATGTCATGACCACTATTGGAGAAACATTATGGTATGAATATTTGTATGTGAAATTATATTGGTTTGGATGCATTTCCATGATATGTGTACCAGTGCAAGATTTCAGGTGGTGAGACTACCCAAAACCGAATAAACGATGACAAAACTCCCAGCAAAACGGTGCCACTATATGTTCCATTGTAGGGTGTGGACCCTAGTTATGATTAGGAGGGGTGGAGGCATTTCCTAAGTGTATCCTCTGAAACCTGAAGTCATGGGAGGATGATGTTATCTCACGCTCCCCTAGACGTGTGATGATGACTATCAGTTGCCTGTTGGGGAAGCTTGGTCAAGATAGAGACACTTCCGCTTACAGGTTCTATTTGGAGTTAGGTCAATATAGTTGACGCTCCAAGATAGTCCAGTAGAGGAAGGCTAGGAATGGATATGGAAGTAAGTTAGGGAGGAAGGATGAGTAGAAATAGTTGAGAAAGTATGGAGATTTGTCTTATGGTGGAATTTATTGTTTTTCCCTTATAAAAAGAAAATGTGTATAT
>JZKD02S0178036.1:919187-930263 GCA_000966675.3 Picea glauca
ATATGTAGTGTTATGTGGTTGTTCGTAAGCTTATTATGATCTGTTCATAAATTTTATTTAAGATGAATGGTTATATGCTGGTTATGAAGTTATGAAAATGTTAGGATAGCATTTCTTTAAAATAATTTTTTGTTTTGTTTAATAAGGCTTTGTTGAGTAGAACCTTACACTCATAAACTTGAATTGAAGGACTTCTTGCCATCTTGTATTGACCCTACACCTAGTTGTATTTGGTTATCAAGATTAGTATTCTTCATCCCCTATTTAAACTATCTTGTCTGATTATTGATTTCTAAAATCACTATCTTATTTGAATGTATGATGAGTTGTCCATTTCATTAGTCATTGAGTTATCCCATTGTTCCAAGCATACCAAATTTACTATATTCTTGAGTTACCAAGCATCTTTGGCCTACAACCCCAAAGAGTTTATTGGAGAGATAACAGTATTCATTGTTGAGTATTTATGTAGAGAACAATGTTGATACTATATTGTAAGATCTTCAGTTGGGTGCGAAGATCAACCTTGCAGCTAGGTGCACAGGGAGGGACGAGAGAAAGAGAGAGAAATCTGCAATCTAGGTGTGTAGGGAGGGACCAGAGAAAGAGAGAGAGATTTGCAAGCTAAGTGCATGGATAGAACTGTATTTTTTCATATAATATACCAAGAAACACAGTTATGTGGACATATCCCTAGGGTTAGGGTGAACCACATATATCTTGTTGTTCTTTGTGATTGATGTTGTGTTATTTTCCATCTATTATATTGTTATTACATTGTTTTGTTATATCTGAGATATAACTTGCAAAGTAGGTTTAAGTGAGATAAAGAATAACTAGATCATTGTGTGTTGTTATCCTAGATCCACTTTACATTTCCTCTGGTTGTAGACACCTTTGTCCTGAAACCCCCTATCGCTACTTCGGGTGAGACTACATTTGTTTCGCAGGTGTTGCCGAAAGGGCCAATAGTTAGGGTTTGTTGGTGCACTGTAAGAGTTGAACCGTGGGTCTGCCCATGTGCCAACATTGATACATAACTTTTAGTTCAAGTAAAGAAGGGTATCTACTAGTAGAATGATCTTTCTCACAAATGCCACATAATTCAACATTGTTCAATGGGAATTCTCTTAACGGATGATGTTTTCTGCACCTTGAGAAAAATATGGATAGTCCTTTCTTAGCCTATGCTTGTTTCTTTTTAACCTATAGTATGTCAAAATATTAATTTAACAGGTTAAGAATGCCTGTTTTAAAAGTTTCAAATAACTCCTCCTAATGATTCAACAATTCTATTAGAAATTTCTATTAAGAACCAAATATCAATATAGCATAGAAAAACCTCAGAACAAGTACTCAACACCTTGAAAAAGAGAGAATTTCAGGTAATAATCCTCTTCGAGGGGGAAACCTCTGTATACCCCACATAAATGTCCAAATAAAAGATGATTCCAAATGAAAATGTCTCCTTGGTATATATAGGAGACTAGGAGGTACAATTACAACTAATGGAATAAAGTTGACATAAATAAAATAACATTACTAATGTAATATGCCCCAATTAAGGGGTAATGAGCCACTATTTAGGGATTAACATTCCCCTCCCCTTGAGACAAGTGTTGTCTGCAACGCTTGAGTAACTCTGGATTTTTCTGTATAAATGACTCATCTTCCCAAGTGGAATCTTCAGTCAATTGTTTCCTCCATTTAATGAGATACTATCAAATGGATCTATTCCTCAGCTGGCGAATTCTTGTGTTAGTGATGGATTTAGGCTCCAATATGATTTTTCCTTCCTCATCAAGTTCTAGAAATATATCTTGAACTAAGATCTTGTCACCTATAACCTTCTTTAAGCATGAAACATGGAAAACTGGGTGTACTCGTGAAGATGCAGGCAAATCCAATTTGTATCCCATAGTACCAATCTTTTGCAACACCTTATAAGGGCCATAATACTTTGGTGATAATTTATTATCCTTCTTGGCTTGCTTGAGGGACATATGTTTGTATGGTTGTAGTCTTAAAAGAACCCAATCCACTACTTCAATACTTGTTTCACTACGATGTTGATATGCTTGTTGTTTTATGCGATTATATGCCATGGTTAGGTTGTCCTTTAAGATTTGGAGAACTTGTTGTTGATGCTTGATGTGATCTCCCACTGCTTGAACCTTAGATTTTTCTTTTAGAGAAGAAGTGATGGAAGGAGGGTGGTATCTTTAGAGTGCCATAAATGGTGTCATTTTTGTTGCAGTATGAAAGGAAGTGGTATACCACCATTTTTCCATGGGTAACCATTTGAACCATTGTGTTTGTTTATCATAGACAATGCAACAAAGATAGCCTTCCAGAAATTTGCTCACTATATTGGTTTGTCCATCAGATTGAGGATGATAGGATGAGCTATGAGCCAATTGAGTACCCAAACAAGAAAATAATTATGTCCAAAAATGTCCAGTGAAGATGGGATCTATATCACTTACAATAATCTTTGGGCTGCCATGTAGCTTTTGAACTGTCTCCATGAATGCAGTGGCAACTGTACTGGCTTTGAAGGGATGAGAGAGTGCACAAAAGTGTGCATATTTGGTGAGTCTATAAACAATCACCATGATGACACTCTTTCCTTCAGACTTTGGTAACCCTGTTATGAAATCCATGGAAACCTCCTCCCAGCACTGACTTGGGATGACTAATGGTTGTAAAAGACCCAGGGTCTTAATTATTTCCACCTTGTTTTGTTGGCAAACCAAACATTCTGCAACAAACCCGTGAACATCAGTTTTAAGGCCATCCCAAAAAAGATTCCTTCTTGACCCTATGGTAGGTTTTCGAAAATCCTGACTGCCCTCCTACTAGAGAGGTGTGCAATTCCAATAGTACATTTTGTTTGAGTCGGGATTTCTTACATAAATATAAGCGATATTTGTACCATAGTGAAACATTTTTCCATGTAAATGTATCTGATGCACTCGAATCCTGCTGCAACCTTTGAATGAGAGTCCAGAATTTTTCATCATTCTTCCATTCATTCTTTTCTTCTATTATCTAATCATGTTGGATGATCGAGATAGCAAAGAGAAAGGCCTCAAAATCTTCATCCTTTCTTGAGAGTGCATATACCACAAAAATTTTCTTCCCTTTTTTATAGACGATTTCAAAATCATAACCCAATATCTTGGTCACCCATTTTTGTTGTTCTTCTGAAGAGAGTCTTTGTTCCAAGAAATATTTAAGACCATAATGATTTGTTTTGACCTTGAAGTGCCTACCTATTAGGTAAGGACACCATTTATTCAATGCATGTAGTATTTCCATCATTTCCTTCTCATAAATGGGTTTCTGTAAGTCCTTTCCCTTGAGTGGTCGACTTTCAAAAGCCAGGGGCCTTCCTTCTTGCATTAGGACAACACCAATTCCATTTCTTGAGGCATCACATTCCACAATAAAGGTTTTTGTGAAGTATGGAGTGATCAAGATAGGAGCTTTGCACATCACCTCTTTAAGTTGTTCAAAATCTTTAGTTGCCTCTAGAGTCCATGAAAATGCATCCTTCTTATTTAGTGTCATTAAAAGTGTTGTTATTCTTCCATAGTGTCGAACAAACTTGCGGTAGTAACCTGTCAAACCCATAAATCCTCTATGATTCTTCAATGTTTTGGGAATCGACCAATCCATCATGGACTTAATATTGTTAGGGTCTACCTTGACACCTTCATGAGATACAATATGACACAAATAGTCTACCTCATTCACCCAAAAAAAACATTTGGATGGTTTGGCATATAGTTGTTGCTCCTTTAGTAGTTGTAGCACCTTGCCAACATGTCGCACATGATTCTCCCAAGACTCGCTATAGATTAGTATATCATAAAAAAATACTACCACAAATTTTCGAAGGAAGGGCTTGAAAATGGAATTCATTAACCCTTGGAATGTTGAAGGTGCATTTGTAAGGCCAAAAGGTATGACCAAAAACTCATAATGGTTGTCATGAGTTCAGAATGTTGTTTTTGGGATATCTTCTTCCTTCATTCTAATCTGATGATAACCTTAATGGAGATCCAACTTTGTGAAATAGATTTCTCCATGTATTTCATCTAACAATTCATCAATGAAGGGAATGAGAAATGTATCTTTAATAGTGATCTTGTTGAGCTCGTTATAATCTGGAGAGATACACCATGAGCCATATTTCTTGAATACCATTACCACCGGTGCAGAGTAAGAACTTTGGCTAGGTATAATAATGCCAATCTCTAACATTTCTTCAACCATGCACTAAATTTCACTCTTCTGGGCATAAGGGTATCTGTATGGACTAATGTTAGGAGGAACACTCCAAGGAATTAGGTGAATATCATGATCATGATTTCGAGTGGGTGGAAGACCTTTCAGAATATCTTTAAATACTTTGGAATGATTATCAATGATCCCTTGGAGATCTAGGGGAATAGATGGCCTATATGTTTGAACATCTAGTCAGCATAGTTGTGCAATTACACCTTGATGTCCCTTTATCAATAATATTTCCATGCCATTGGAGGTTATCACCTTACCAAGTTTCCATGTGATACCTCTTAACTCAATTTTTTTTCCTTCCAATGAAAATTTCATGAAAAGTTCTTGAAAATTAAAATCCATTGCTCCTTATGATTGTAACCATTGGATTCCTAGTATGACATCAGAACCACCCATGGGTATAGAAATCATTGGACTATTCATTACATATCTTCCCATAGTAAGATTGATCTTATTGCATTTTCCTAAGCAATTGATAGTTCCTCCATCTGGAATCATTACTTGAAACTCTGGTGCTGGATATACAAAGCAATTGAGATCTTTGGCTAATTTATATTGAATGAAATTATGAGTACTACCAAAATCAATTAGGACTATTACCTTTTTATTTTTGATATATCCTTCAATCTTGAGGGTTTGAGGAGTGTTAATTCTAGCCAATGCATTACACGGTATCGTGGGAGTCAACTCTTCAGAAGAAATCATGTCTACCTTTTCATCTTGAGATGGTTCCTATTCTTGTTCTTGTTCTTCTTCCTCTTCACAACCTATGTAGAACAAATTCTTCTCACCACACTTATGTCCCTTACTGTACTCGTTGTCACAATTAAAGCATAAACCTTTTGATTTTATTTCCTCCAATTGTTGAGGTGTCAACCTGGTAGGTTGAGGTGTTTTAGAAGAAGGAACATTATTCTATCGATAGATGTTAGGAGTGGTCCTTCTAGTAGCCATAACCATATTTTTACTTTCAACATTTCTTTTCACCTTAAATGCATTCTCCAATGATTTGGGTTCCCAAAGACGAACCTCATATTGAATGCTATCCCTTAAAGTTTCTATGAATACATCAATCAAGTGCTCATCTAGAATATATGTTACCTTTATATTCAATCTTTGGAAGTTCTCAATGTTCTCTATAATTGAACCCTTTTTCTTGATATTTATCAATTGGCTAAAGAAGGTATTGCTCCTTGTATCCTCATAGTGTGCTATCATTTCTTTCATGAAAATTGTCCAATTGACGAGTGATTTGCGAGAAAAAAGCCAGTGATGCCACACAAATTGATTGGGTTCTAAATATAAAGAAGCAATCCATACCTTTTGTGTATGTGGCACATTGTGTAGATCAAATAATTTCTCCATGTGAAGTATCCATGTGATTGGGTCCTTTCCATCATACTTCCTCATATCGATCTTAAGAAATTGGTTGGTATTCAACCCAAAATTATCATTTCTCCACTCTTGATTCATATTCCTTGTGTACTCATCATGAATTTCATGGGATACATTTTAACTTTTAGGTGTCCTCTCTATTAGGAATTTTTTCAATCCTTCCATGATCTCCCCTTTTAAACCATCCATCCTAGTATTTATTGAATCCTTCATCTCTTGTAGTTCATCTTTTGTTACTGTCTTCTTTTTTAAATCATTTATGTCCCTACACACTTCCTCACCTTCATCAAGATTCCAAGTAGGACTATATGGAGGCTTATTTGGTGTATAAGTTCCCTTTTTTGGTGGCATGTTGGCCAAGTATCACTTTAAACTTTGATTTTGAGGTGGTTTTGCTAGACAATCTTCCTTTTATTGTATATCAAAAATTTCGGCCCTTATGGGTATGCAATTTTCTTTTTTGTAGTTCTCTGATATTTCTTCTCTACAATGCCATGGGTCTATTTAAAAATGGATGTGCCAAGTGCAATTTATGGTAAATTCCCCACAACTTGTTGATTTCTGGCCTTTCCAAGAGATCTAACTTGTATAGCGTTCCCCACAAAAAATAATTGATATAAAATTCTGAAAATCATAACAGAACTACTACGGACTGTCCATTATTCAATGCAACTAGTCTCACTCAATTTGGATACTCCAGGAAGAAATTATGATTGTTTTACCCAGAACACCTGCTTGAGACTAGTCAGATACCCTATCTTCCACAGGGTGTATATACAAATGTAAGATGACCAAGAAGATGAAAGTTTTACCAAAGATACTTTAACAATTTATGTGAATATCCTCTAGAGTTCAGGTTCTGAAACATTACAGAAAATAGTTTATAGAAAAAATACTGCAATGAGTCAATTCAGGATGATTCTAAAACCCTATCTTACACATGTTGTATCTATGAAAGTATAAGGCTTCGGGAGCTGAAATTTTAATCCAACGTACCTTGATCCATATAATAAATATCCTCCAAGTATTTCCTTCTAAAACATTGTAGAAAAAAAGTTATCGCGAAGCTTCCAAGGTGTATTAGATGTAGCAGAAAAACCCCAAGACCTTGAGCTCGGATACCATATGTTAAGAACCAAATATCAATAAATCCTTGAAAAAGAGATAATTTCAAGTAATAAGCCTCTTCGAGGGGGCAACCTCCGTATAACCCACATAAATGTCTAAATAAAAGATGATTCGAAATGAAAATGTCTTCTTGGTATATATAGGAGAATAGGAGGTACAATTACAACTAATGGAATAAAGACGACATAAATAAAATAACATTACTAATGTAATATGCTGCAATTAAGGGGTAATGAGCCACTATTTAGAGCTTAACAATGTCTTTAAGACGTTTCCCATGTTCTGAAGTTCCTTGTGAATACATTTTACATAATTCACAAATATGATCATAATTAATTTGAGAAATGTCTCATCCTCCCATTAAATTCAAAAGATCAAGACAATCATCCCTGATACCTCTTATCAAAATTGTTTGTCAAGTATCCTTATACAACTTACTCTTTTAAGACCTTTGCAAATTGTATTGAAATTGTTCCACATAATCCTCTAGACTTTCATCCTCCTTTCTATTCATCTCGAAAATTTCTTCCTGAAGGTCTCTTGTTTTGCAACAATACTGATACTTTTTTAGGAATACTTGTTTCATATCATCTCATGTGCTAATATGCTATCCACCAAGCCCTGTAAACCAACATAATTATCCATTCTTTAACTTGGCAGGAAATAATTTCAATTTTTTAGCGTAAGTTGTATAATCATAAGTCTTGCAAATAACATCAAACTCAAAAATAAAAGTATATGGATCTTCAATAAAAAAACCATTAAAATGAGGAAGACTTGAAGGAGAGATATTTTTCGTAGTTGCTTCCTCTTCGGAATATCTAATTGTAAAATCAAAAGTTATGTTAGAATCAACTCCCAATTATGTTTCCATGACGATAACTACATAATTATTAGGAAATGATCCCTCAAATGCTTTTGATTCTTAAGGAGAAATAGATCCTTCAAAATATTTTTGTTTGTGAATTAGATTTTTCTAAGATTATGAGTCTGAAACAACCTACCTAGTAATCAAATATTCTATTTTTGTTGATTATGTAGTGTTAGGGAAAAATTATTTGTATGTTGGAGAAGACATTTCTACTACATATTCATGAATATAATCCTGATGAAATTTTGAGTATGGATTTCAATTCTTGAACCCGCTGCTCGACCTTATCTACATGCATACTGGTTAGTACCATGAGTGGTTCTTACAACACCACATGCTCGTGGTCTTGGATTTTTAGCTCTTCTCATGCATATATATGATCATAAATGAAAAAAATATCGTATGATATGTTATAAAGAAGAATGTCGAGTATTATTACAATGTAAATCCATGTACCATGTGTTATCTATTCCAACTAAATTAAAAATTCCTCAATGGATTTTGACACCTCCTTGGAAATGACACCAAAAATGGCAGGTCCACTACATCTCCTATTAATTTCTTAGTAAGATATTTAGTTTCCTTACGCATTTAATTTTTCAACCCATAACTTGTAAATATTATGAGGTCTCATGCAAAATATTTGCAAGAATTTAGAGTTTTAATGAGCTAGTTGAACACTTTAATTCAAATTCGTATTAAATATCTATAAATACAATTCTAGTCTACTGAAAATAAAAAAGTAGTAATAGGAATCATTCATCTAGTTATTTAATTATTGAATTCTATAGCAGGAGGACCTATAGAAATCAATCATAAGATGCATAAGAAAAATCCACACTTGTTGAAACACATCACTCAAAATCAAACATTTAACCAATCATATTTAAAACAAAAATTGACTATTAAAATTCATAAGCAAGAACAAAAAATAAAAAATGGAAAGTAAAGCAACACCAATTTCCTCTAGGGTAGGACCTATCTCTTTGGATCAAGGTGCTAATAAAGTACTACATCATGAAGCTAATTCAACAACTGATACTCACAAATTTGGTAAAATTTATCTTATATTCAATAAATAGGGTTTTACATTAGAACTTAGTCTATGTAAGTTTTTGTTTGTTTCCTTTTCCTAATCTCCTATTTATCAACATGCTACAATAATTTATATACGAGATCAAATGCAGTGCATTCAACTCAAATTCACCTACAACTTATGGTAATTAGTGAGCCTCTTTATCTAAAGAATCATTAATTATTTGAAACATAGTATTAACAAAGAAAAGCAATTACAAAAAAAGACTACATTAACTACCGAAAAACAACATGATCTAGGATTATCGAGAAGTGCTCCATATTGGTAGTCAAGGATGACATGTGCACATATTAATCTGATTGTATATCATCAAAACTCCTCTAAGTTTCACAACAACTAAATCTAGGCAACATAAAGTTGGGAAATTGGAATCCGATGCTAGATCCATAGTTTTGTAGAAATGCAATTCTCAAGAATTAATATCTAATGAAAAATGGTATGTTATCCTGTTTATATTCTTGGCATTTAGTTAATTCGATTGGGATTTGCAGTAGCATCAATTGCAAAAATATGAATATCTGTAGCAAAACGAGTTCTGTAGCAAGCAAAGATCCTCTTCATGCTATTGCTATGGATTGGATCCATAACAATATGGTTTTGTTGTAAATGGGATTCTTTTGTAGAACATAATTCCTTTTCCTTTAGTAGCATGCATCCAATATGTACATCTTAATCTGCAATTTAGGAACACAAGATAACTTTCTATCAAATGATCTATATAATTCACTAATTTTCCAATAAAGATGAAATAAGATTTACCTGAAAAATTTATAAGCCAAAAGGTTAAAATTATGGTTAAAATATATAGAAAAGAAGTGATGGAGTGTGAAGTTAATAAAAAAAAGTGTAATATAACTATATCAAAACCAAGTCCCATCATTCTCCTCACTGAAGTTGTTGCATATCTTCATGCTATCTGTATACTTAATCTAAATCAGAGTCTAAGTGTGATTGTTGATTGTGAAGACTATTGAGACTGTAATTAGAGTTCCCTTTTTCTCTTGTTGTATAGTACCCAAGTTTCTACTCAATCTCTTTCCAAATATTGTCTTCAAATTGTGGCTATATAGCATAATAATTCTGATACTTTTGTGATAGAAACCAAACTAAGGGAAAATGAAATTCTAGTTCAATCCTTGTTGGACAACATTTATGTACACAAGCAATATATTGATCCACTCTTCCTGAATATTTTGTGAAATTTGGATGATAAAGTGGATCTCTTCTTTTGTTCTTCTTATCAAAAGAATCCCATCTATGTTTACAATCTAGAAAAGCATCCACTCTCATATGCTTAATTGTGTTTTTGCAATAGAATATTACTTGTATTGTTCCAGTTAAATGCAGCTTGCATGATAGGTTTTTTATGAGTGATTTGGGATTGTTGCATTATTTCTTGGTCTTAGAATCACCCAATTTGATTCAGGAATCAAGATGGCACAATCTAAGTATGTAGTAGACCTACTCATTAGAATTTATATGACTAATTGAAAATCTATTGCAACAACTTTTCTTTTAGGAGCCAAGCTTGAGGATGGAAGTACCACACCTTTGGTGGACAATACATAGTACAAACAGTTGGTTGATACTTTTCTTTATCTCACCCACACTAGACTCGACATATATTATTCTATTGAAGCAGTTTCCATATACATGCAAGAGCCTCATCAACCTCATTGGAAAGCTACAAAGAGAATTCTTTGTTATGTTAAGGGAACTCGTAGTTTTGAGATACATTATGCAGTAGATTGCACTCTTGATATAGTTGGGTAAACAAATTCTAATTTGGCTAGAAATGGCATAGATTGTAATTGTAACCTTTGGTTATGTATTTATTTTTAGCTTAGGTCATATTCATTGGTTGACTAAGAAGTATCCATCCATTTGATCTTTATCGATTGTAGAGCGTGAGTATAGAGTTACAATGAATGCAACAATACACACCATTTGGTTGCATCATATTATCATTCAGTTTGGTATTTAGTATCACCATCCTACAATCATATTTTGTGACAATCAAAGTACCGTGTAAATCTCCAAAGATCTAGTTCAGTGATGGAGAACCAAGCACATTGATATTCACATGTATTACATCTGAGGGTTTATTCATAATCAACTCATTTATATGAAATATTGTCCATTTGCAAAACATATTGTAGACATATGTACTATATCCTTCATTGAAAAAAAATTCACAAAGTTATGGTATTAATTGGGAAGGAAGGAGACATATACTTTAGAGTAAGTTGCTAAGTCTACTCCACACTATCCTTCTTCTTTT
>JZKD02S0178036.1:969791-980325 GCA_000966675.3 Picea glauca
CTCATCGTTTCTTCTTGGGAGGTCCTTGGCTACATGGTCGGTTGCCATGGATGGAGGTCTCCAAGCCTGAGCAAGATAGCCAAGTCTCTTATGACTTCCTTATCTATTTTGTTTTCGCTCCTTCTTTATCCATAGATTCTCTCTTGGATTTGTGTGGCTGGCCGTTTTGGTGTTGTGTTACAGGTTATTGGCTTGGTTTGGGCGCCGACTTGGCCACCGGTCATGGGTTCAAAACCCATGAGCCCCTACTCAAAAATCTTCTTTTGAGCTGAGCCTATGTAACAGCGTAAGAGAGCATGAAATGGCCCGAGAGGATCAAACAACATCCACGCCGTGTATGAACTTCTCCTTTGGCTTGGCGCTAGACTCGGGCTTTGATGTGTTGATGCTTATTAGTGTGATGTGTGCTTAGCTTGTAAGGTAAGGCCTCATGGGATTAGTGTTAGATCTTGGCTATGTGTGGTTTGTGACTATGGATTTTGGTATATGCATTAGCTCGTAATCTTGGGATCCTCCTCCTTGTTGCTTGGCACTTGGTCGCTAGCTTCCATTAAATTTTTTTATATTTTATTTAATTATTATTATTTATGGTGCAGGAATTTCACTGGTCCTACCAGGATAGAGAGACT
Organism: Picea glauca; assembly: GCA_000966675.3. Lineage (NCBI taxonomy): Eukaryota > Viridiplantae > Streptophyta > Pinopsida > Pinales > Pinaceae > Picea > Picea glauca. Next base: position 970,421 of record JZKD02S0178036.1, read on the forward strand.
CCTGATATCTCTGAGAAGTTTGCGTTCACCTTCATCATGAAGAATCCACTCTAGGAATCCATTAAGAAAAGAGCCCGTACTCGCTTGGAGGTCAAACCCTAAGTTTCTATGAATGTCTATTTCGTATATGTTACAGGTAGGATAATGAATGAAGCAGTGACTATTAGTTATTATATGTCGATGTAGTAATGCATGAAGATGTTAGACAGGTCACAGTGGGTTGAATAAAATCATACGTGCGTCGTTGCCAACACGTAAAGCCTTCTTTTCTGTCGCTCAAATTTACGTGAGTGTGGTTGGAACTCTATCAGGATAGTTTTGGGGGAAAAATATTGGGAGAGCCTAAAAATTGTGTTTTTGGTTTAAAAAAAAATGAAATCTGCTCCAAAACTGCCCAAAAAGCCACCTGTATCATCTTCAGTGTAAATTTAGTCTGGAAATTCTTACATGATGACTACCTGGAAAGTTTCTTCAATTTCTCTAGCATGACTTGAGTGCAACGACATGGTTTTATTGCTTCCATTTTGGAGTAAATGTAAATGTTTATACCAGGCCAACTTATGATCAATCATTAAAACCCTACAAACCTATTAAAGTGAAAAAAATAGGCTTACCCATGCTTGTCTGCAAATCAGCTCCAAGCACCACTCCTCCATTGTAGGTCACTCCGATGATTGTTGTCCCCATGGAGTGGGGCATTCATCCAGTCCATATCCATTTCTTTAGTCTTGTACAAAACCTTGCCTTGGCATCCAAAACCCTCGCTCTCTCTGATCATGAAATGGAATGAATTCGAGATCTGGTGAAAGAGTAGACTCAAGACGTCATCAACCTAATAGAGTATTAAAGGTCCCTCAAATTTACAATACTCAGATATAATTATATTGTTTCAGTGGTTAGTACTCATAGTTTTTTTTTTTTGGAATTAATGGAAATGATTTAAAATATGCAATGCATAATATGCATATCTTACTGGGTTTAGGTATTCAGCTAAAACGATCTAGGGGCGGCAATGGATCATTTGTTTGTTGGTCTCATTACAGTCCATTACAATCCATTATCTTAGTGGCATGAATGTGCTCTCATTACAGTCCATTACAACCCATTATCTTAGTGGCAGGAATGTGCTCTCATTACAGTCCATTACAGTCCATTATCTGAACCATTAAATTACTATAAAATGAAGGTGCTAGATGTGTATAAACCTCTTGATTATATAAGATTTAAACATCATTTTTGTTCAGACCATCGTTTATTACTTGTTTCATTTCCAAGTTACCGGAATGTTCGAAGTTCTTCTAGAAATTGTTTAGATTCCAATACCAGACAAAGAGAAAATAAGCTATAATAGTTGGAGATGATTTAGTTGAGATTCCATTAAACACTCCAAATGTAAATCCTAATGGGTGAGTGATATTAAATATATATAATTTTTAATTATGTCATTTAGAAATATTGTTTTTGGTGTAGAAAAGCTTGAGGCTAATGAGGCAAGGCAGTCATGGGGATCAATCCTTCTCCTTAATGATTTCAAGGTAACTTTGGTTTGATCCAGTTAATATATATATATATGTGTGTGTGTGTGTGTGTGTGTGTGTGTGTGTGTGTGTGTGTTTACTTGAAATGTTTATTTATAATTCTGTTTAGAAATTCCTGGCAAAATATGTATATATATATATATATTTCTCTACATAGGTTTGTTTATTTGAAATAAGTGTTAAAATTTATTTAACATTTCAATTGTGTAGAATATAATCCTACCTTACTTTCAAATGGGCATAATATTTATATATAGATCTGTGTAACTAAAAAACAGTGTGTTGGCTTGCAGGCTAGGTGGAGGTGGAGCTTGGAGCTCAGATTTTCATCTAATTAAAGGGTTTCAGGGTCTTGGGCTGCTTTCAATATATATATATTTACCCTTTACAAATTATCTAGGTTTGTTTAAATTTCTAGGTGGGAACAGTTCCATTCCTAAATTGGGTAGGTGGGTAGGCCCTGGTCCAAGTTTTTAAACCAGGGCTCTGATACCATGTGTAAGGATCTAATTTAATTAAGCCCAAAATAATTCATAAATTTAAACATTAAGATTATTCAGCATAAGCAATAAGCAATTTCATTCAGCATATAAGCAGAAGAAATTTAAATTTATGAACAACAATCTAATACATTACATAACAACCACATAACCCAACAAATTCATACATAAAAATACCTCTGTCTGATTCTAAATTCCTTCTCTCTGCTTGTCGTCTCTGCTGCTCTGTCCAAACTCTGCTTGATGCTCTGACCAAACCCTGCCCAAAACTGACTAACCACCCAGCCAACTAGGAGCAGCCTATCCGGCTCCGTAGCTCTAGGATTCTGTGAGGATTCCTGGACCTCGAGCCCAAAAATCCCAGCAACCTGGTGCCCCTTGCCACAGTTCACCCAACCTCTAAAGCCAAAAAATATCCCCGCAAAAATATAGTCCTCTCTCCAATAATGCTCCTCTCCCAAATTTTCATAATCCCCCTTCTCGAAGGCCTCTACCCAGTCATATCTCCCTCCATTCACCGACTCTCTACCCTCCTTTAATTCCACCCACCTTATCCCTCCATTTATTATCCTATCCTTCCATTTATTACCATATCCCTCCACTCAATGCTTCATTCCCTCCCTACATATGTAAAGTCTTATAATAAATAATTTAAAGTTATTAAGCCCTTTAATTCATTACCCAAACCTTTAATGAGTTAATTAATTAATTAATTAATCAATCAACAGATATAAACAATTAATTAATAAATAAATAATTTATTAATATTATTAATAAATAATCATTGTTTAACTAAAACATATGAAGACGGTTAATTATCTAATTAATTATATACTTGATAAACCTTAAGCAATCATTTAAATAGGGTTGTTACATGCAGTCCCAACCAGTGACCAAAACGTAGTCTTAAAAAAACGAAACTTTGTCATCAAATTCATATATTGCAGGGTTAAATAACACGCCTTCCATTGCCAGGATGCCAACTATCAAAAATGCAGACAAGGATAATTAAACGTTTTTCCAATTGTCGGAATGCCCATTGCAAATGCAGATAGGGTTAATCAACATGTTTTTCCATTGCCAGGATGCCCAATATATAAAAAAATGCAAACAGGGTTAATCAACACGTTTTTTCCATTGCCAGGATGCCCAATATACAGCCTGAGTGGGCCTAATGGTTAAGAACATGTGTTTCCTCTTAAGAGGTCACAGGTTCAAATCTAGAGGGGGGTAGGGTATGTATACCTTCGTAGACTTTACCAGTCAAATCGCTGGGCGGAGGGGGGTCCCTTGTCCCACAAACAAGGAAGTCTCATACACCAAATTGGTGTGTTGGCTTGGCCGTGACCTTAAAAATAGATTATTATTAATACAGCCTGAGTGGGCCTAATGGTTAAGAACATGTGTTTCCTCCTAAGAGGTCACAGGTTCAAATCCAGAGGGGGATAGGGTATGTATACCTTCGTAGACTTTACCAGTCAAATCATTGGGAAACGCAAACAAGTTTAATCAACACATTTTTCCATTACCAAGATGCCCAAGATATAAAAAAATGCACACAAATTTAATCAACACATTTTTCCATTCCCAAGATGTCCAAGATATAAAAAAACGCAGAAAGGGAATTTAAAACGTTTTTCAAATGCCAGGGTACCGAATATAACAAAAACCACACCAAAAGGGGAATTACATTGCTATCAATAATATAAAAGTAAATCGTTGTATAAGCATCCCACGAAATTGTTAGATAAAGGGTTGTAGTTGTATGAAATTATTTAATTTATGGGAGATTGGTGAAGTTGTCAAGGCTTTGATTACGTTGGATTAAGAAATTAAATTAATACAACATTATAAGAATTAATTAATAAAAATAAAAATTTATAAATTTGATATAAAAGTATGTAATTTATTTAATAAATTGAAAACTAAATCATTAATATATAAAAGAAAATTATGTAAATTATGATATAAATAATAATAAAAATAAAAATTATTTTAATTAAATTAATTTATATTTAATATTGACTTAATCTATTTTAATCTTTGACAGAGTATGGGTTTTATCAACTCTAATTACTTAACCGTCAAAGAGTTGAACCTCTAAATTGTAAAATATCACTCATAAATATTATTAAATTAATGTGTCAAATAATTTGTTCGTTTTTAATATGAATTGATGGCACATTGATATGGTTATGAATATTTAGTGCATTGAAGGTTGGAAGAAGCTTGGTGTGAAGCAAAAGTGTGCAAATGCACGTATTAGTAGAGCCCACTTGAAAAAGGGTACATGTTAGTAGAGCCCACTTTATTGAAGAGGGTCCTTACAAAAATTGATACTCATGTTCTTTGACAAAAAGTGGCAACATAAAGTCAATGGTAGAGAGAGAGTGGAGCCCTACTAAAGACACTTAAGGACATAATACCAACCTATTACTATTTTTAGAGTCAATGGAAGAAACATATGTTGGAGTCATGTTGGAGTCCTAAAAGGTAAAAATAGACTGACCAAATACTAACCTAATTAATATAAATATAAACAAGGGTTGTATGGCAATGCAGTCGAAATACATGTTGAACAATGAAATTTAATATAACTAAATGCACAAGTAATGAATAATTTTTGTCAAAATATAAGAATTGAGAGTTGTTTGTTATTCAAAATGTATAATGAACCATAAGTTGAATGGAGCTATAATATTCATAAATATAATATAAATATAATAAATATATTATAAATATAATATAAATAATATATTAGATAATAAATATAATATAAATATAATAATGCATAATAATAAATATATAATAAAACTTTTTATATTTAGATGTGGTGATTGGTGAAATTCATTGATTATGTAATTAATTCTACATATTGAAAGACTTGAAGGGAGCAATAACACTTCAATTCTATCAACCAATTAGAAATGAGAAACACAAATATTTTTATTATATCCAAAAATATATATTTGTTTTCCTATGTTAAACATTACATTGCATACACAAATTTATGGTAAAAGGCAAATTAATGTCACATCAAAAACAAGCTTATTGTTATAGTCCCGTGGTAATAATACTAAAAAGATAAAAAGTTAGGTTGGAAAAAAATATATTATATTAAATGTAGTTTAAATATATTATAAAATATTTTTTTATCATTTAAAATAATAAAATGGAAAAATAGTGTTTTTTATTTAAAATTTGGTAAGAATGATTTTGAATCGATAAAATTATAAATATAAAATATTATTATCACAAAACCTTATTACAATAAAGATATTTAAGAAAGTTAAATCTATTTTTATATCAGAAATAACAATTTCATTAATTAGTCTCCAATGTCTAGAGGAGTCTATGAGGGAGTGTGTTGTTAAGGCACTCTGTAAGTGCTAGTCATTGGCTTGAAATCCAACCATGTTAAGGGTTGGTGTGGTTTAGGTTGGGTGCGATCCCTGGGTGAGTTTGACGACTTAGATGCCCCTAGGTCATGGCATCTCAGGATTACCACACAAAAAAAAGAAAAACATTAATTCAAAATTGCAATTTTAACAAATATAACCTAATTAAAATTTAGTGATGACAACTCAATTTTTTTAATATATATAATTAAAAATTAAATATTAACATATACTAAATTTATTTTCATTATTTATATATTAAAAATAATTTAATAAAACATTAAAAAAATTATCACTTATTATAATTCAAAATAAATAATTTTGAAGAACCCTAAAATATGTGAACTCCTTGGTGTATGAGACGCCTTGTTTCTAAAATAAGGGATAATAATTTAACTGACCATTAAACCCACTCAAATTGTTTCTCACACAACAATACCACATTAGGTCAATATCTTAATTAAATATTTTCATACAAAACTCAGTGCAGATTAATACATCATTTATATATAATCTCAACACAAACCAACAAATATAAAATATAAATATATAAATAAAAGACCTCGCACAAGTCAATCACATAAGTATAGATGATGAGTACAAAGTGAAGAATTGGAAGAGAATCACATTTTTTTAAATGAGTTAAAAATGATAAATTTGTTTATTTATTATTTATTATTTTTTTAATTAAACTTTCTTTTTATTTATTTATTTTTTCAAATTTTTAAAATTGAAACTAGGAGATTTTATATATTAAAAAAGATCACGCCGAAGCTAACAACAGAGTACATTCTTCAGAAACATTGATGTGCTAGCTATACTATGGTAAAAAAGAACCAAAATTTCTAGGTTGGTTTTTTTAAACCAAGTCCAAGACTTCCCTGGATTCAAACTTACTACTTCCTGATTGCAATAATAATTTCTTACAAATTGTTTACATAAGATAATGCAGAAGAAAAATATAATTAACTGACTCATCGAGATATCCCATCTGTATACACAATGTTATCTAAGGTACCCTGAGAGACGCCTGTGATTCCTAATTGTGCTTCTTTCTCTCTTCGATTTATGTTCGATTTCCTTCCTCTTGTGAAAGGGGGAGAAGGACGTGGATTCTTTTTTAATATTTCTGCGAAGGATGGAGATTTATGATCTTGTCCCTCGCTTGCATCACCAATATCCACTCCCACATAAGGTGGACCCTTTTTGTGGGGATCCACCGAAACCCTGATTGATGACCTATCCATACATTCAAGAACTGGATCCTTCCCATGTGAAATTGTGCTACCCCTGAGCGAGGCCATATTTCCTTTAGTTGTGTTTTCTTATTTTTTTTTTCTTTTATCGGCAGCTTAGAAATGATTTGTAGGTTGTTTTGTTGAGAATCCTCCTCCATCGAGTCCTCTTTTTATTCATCTTGAATTTCCAAAGCTTGAAATTCATTATTGGAGGGATTAGATGGGTGAGATTGAGAAGTATGGTCAGGATATGCCCCCCCTTGGGTTGTTATTTCTTGTGCTTTCTTGAAACTTGTTTGAATCTTTGATCCACATTATTCTACAATGGTTGAGTTTCTTGGGATTTAGTGTATATTTAAGCGAAGTTCCCATATTCATGAAAAATGTTGCATTTGAAAGGTACTTGCTCATAGTCAAGGGCTTAAAGGTGACTCCAACCCTCCTAGTTGAGTTGAATCACCTCTGGCAGTCCCTTTGAAAAATCCATGTCCACACAAATTTTGGCACATGTGAAAATATTTCCCTTGGGCTCAGAATGAGGTATATACCAACCCATATTATTTCTAATGGATTTGAAACAGTATACACCCCCCCCAAAAAAGGGGGAGGTGCGGAAGTATAATCCAAGCAAGAGTTGTAAAGATATCCATATCCGAGTTAAAGTCCAAAGTCCAGCGGGAAAGAAGCATTCCCTTGGAACCCATGAAATAAGGACCAAATATGAAGATTATATCCCAATCTTCTGTGGTTTTAAAAATAAAAACATAGAATTCCCCGGATGGGGTGACATGTGCTCAACAGAGGACACGTGGGAGGCTGCCGGGACACCCATTTATGGCATCAACCGACGAGCTCCCTCTGACCATAAATTAATCCATGGCCTGTACCCGCCACTTTCAATTGATGAGCCCTCTCACCCGCGGGAGAGGTACCAGTCGACAGAGCACTAACAAAACAGAGTTAATGGCATAGCAGTTTGGTGTTTTATCATGGCAATTGATAGAGTAGAGTTGCATTGGCCCTTTGCAACGCTCATTCTGTCTGAGCTGCATTGCCGACCTCCGCAAAAGACTGAGAAAGGAGAGGCCAAGCTGCAATTTCGACCTCCACATATTATCACTCCTCCCGGGACCTCCACCATGCCCAGGCTCAGAGGAAAATCGTGCAGAGGGGCAACCTGGTACAGGGATGAATACCGACACAAACGCATACAGAAATTTGAGCGAGCTCTTACACTAGCGTCCACCCGACGTAAACAAAGTCCTTGGTCGCCTCCCATGGCAATTGTTGAGGAGATTAGCCTAGAGGAGGCTATGCAGAGCCACCCTCCCATTGCACAAGCTGAGGAGCACAGGCCACCGCCCGGAGCCACCATGGGGAGACACAACGCCGTTAGCGAGGAGGACCTCTTCCCACCCTGCATTGTGGAGGAGGAAGCCCCTCCCGGCAACACCACAGGGATGGCGGTGACAGAATGGACACCGACCCAACCAGCGGGAGACTCCAACACACGAGCAGTGAAGGACTTTGGCACACGGATTTTCGACGACAGCGGAGGAATGGACCAGCCCACCTTCACGGAACTCTGGCATCTACCACTCATTTTCGAGCTCCGAAGCCTGTTGGACGACGTAGCTTTTCGTCTCGCCAGAATGGATCAAAGATTGGACATGCTCTTTGCATCCCACTCGAAGAACCTTCCGAAGTGGCAGTGCCCAACGTGCGCGCAGGCATACTCGATTCCGGCAGGTTGGCGTCAGACGGGACACAAGCGACCGAGCACGAGCAAATAGTTCCAATGGAGTTCTGGTTAGGAGTTTTTATGTTGTTTCGGTTTAGTTAGACTGTTCAGTTTCCTTATGACTAGATATGCTCTCTTTTTTGAAACTCGTTAGCACTACAGCCCTGGTTTCCCTCGGGCAGGGCATGCAAATGTATCTTTTGATAACTGTTATGCACCTGGCACAGGAGACCCAGCTGTCCTGGTTTCCTACTTAGGCGGGACAGCTGGCGTCATCACCAGTCACTGTACACTCTTTCTTTTTGCTAATATAATAGGTTTCACCTTTTTATTTAAAAAAATAAAAAAATAAAAACATAGAATTGTTTTCCACAATAAAACAAAAAGGGGTCTTGCTCAAACCAATTCTTGGAAATCCATTCCAGAACTATCCTTGCACTGGGCCAAAGGCCTAAAAACTTATTGACTAAACCTTGCTCCGTTGGAATGATAGAGTTATGCTTTTTCACAGAGTGCCGCAAGTATAGACTAGGAATGGAATCATTCCTTTTCACAAATCTTCCCTCACTAGTGGAAAGGGAAGGCCCATCCATGGAGAAGAGGCCAACGATTTCGTTTAACCTGCTTCTAAAAAAGGCATGAGACCCACAACAAACTCGACTCTGACCATGACCAACAACCTAGTCATTGTCAATGCTCCTCTAGATGAGTGCGACACACAGAAGTGCAACCAGGGATGAGGGCAGAAGCTAGAAAAAACCCTAGCCTCAAATAAAGGCGCCCCAATTCGAACTCATATCTCTTTCATTATTATTATTATTTTTTTTTAATAATTTAAATCATTTAAAAAAAAAATATTTAAAAAAAAATAATAATCTTATAATCAAAATTGTTATCACTAAAATTAATTTAGAACAAAATTATTATAAATTTAAAACAATGATTAAAATAAAATGTATATACACTTTAACTTACTCCCTAAACAAATCCCAAAATCCAAAATAAACTTCCGACATGATCAAGTTTTTCATGTTTTTATTCCTCACATTGTTGGAAACCAATGGTACAAAATGTTACAAAAATATCCATTTATTTGTGTGTTGGATCATGTTGCTTGAAGATACAACAATGTGTAGATTCTCTATCATATGTAAACAACTTATGATAATCTAGAGCCAATAACATATATTAAGATTTTATGTTTTGATAGGCACTAACAACATAGGCAAATTGTTGTTTTCAGATTTTTGTGGTGAGTAGTTTCGAGATTAATTGCCGGATAATCCACAGTTGGTGTCATTTTTGTCATCGACAAAATTATATCTTAGTCCACATGGAATGTATCTTAGTCCACATAGGCAAAATTATATCTTAATCCACATGGAATGTATTTCAAGGTAATGTTTAGATATCTTTGATTATTGACACGCGTACACCTCACCATAAGTCACTTTATTTGATTTAGCTTAGAGTGGACCAATTAATTAATT
>JZKD02S0178036.1:999623-1011479 GCA_000966675.3 Picea glauca
ATATAATCAAAATAACCAAATTATTAATAATACAATTTTGATACTAAAACAATGGAATTGTGACATTAAAATGACATAACTACTATGCTAATATGACATAAATGATTTCCATACAACATAATAATGACACTAAATAGCTAGTAATGTCACAAAATTCACACTAAAATGATGCATAAATGGATAATACGATGCTAGGAAGATGGGATACATATTCAAATCTATTTTTACAAAAATATTCCAAAATTCATAAAATATTTACGAATCCTAGTGCTATCAAATCTCTTCTCGAACAACAATCTCAAGATACAATTAATAAACGCATTTGGGTTTGATTATACCCACAACATTCAAGTTTTTAAATAAATTACGTAAGTGCACTAAGATAATCGAGTAGGGTAGCATTCTTACCCATGCAACAACGTGTTCACAAAATTTTCAACAAAGCATTCAAACACATCATTGGGTTACATTCCACCCATTTCCATGGGTTTTAATTAGCTAGTGCACAAAAGAATACAAACACCAAAGCTAGTCTATACTTTTCTATGCAATTAAAAGAAGGGCTAAACATATCTACAACCAATATTTATTCTTGGTTTTTACACAATCATATCCACAAAGTGATTAAAATCAGTAAATTATGGCATAGAGTTTTACCTAAGGAAATTCAAACCTTTAACAACTTGTACATAATTAAATTCATAAGAATATTTTTCTCTTCTTTTTAGCTTTACATTCACATACATTACAATGCAATTTTATCTACCTTTTTCTACATCCAAACTTTTCATCTAGAAATAAAATAAAATTGATAGCCAAAAACAATTAGTTAAACACGCTACGAAATACAACGATGTTCCTACAACACACAATCACAATTATTCCATAAGACTGATAGCAAAAAACAATTAGTTAAACATACTACAAAATGCAACCATATTCCTACAAAACACAATTATTTCATAAGACTTCACAATTGCACATAGAATTTTTGATAAAATCTATTCATACTAAAACTAAGTTAGTATTTCATTTATATGCCTTCAAATCATATTCCACCCAAAAACCATGTGCTACAACTCCAAATTCTCCATGAAAAATACATGATTTAAAAAGAAAAAATTGCAATTTCTCATTCAAAAGAATTACTAAACATAATTTTATATGATTGAAGAGAGAATTCCAATAACAAAGTTGAATGTCCAAATCTTCACTCTTACCCATAAATATTGGGCCAATCGCTTTCCCCTTTTACCATATCAATGGAATCCTTATTTACCCAAGACCCTTAAGTTGTGTGGGATGACAATTAAGAACATAAACAATGATATATCAATAGGATATGCACCAATGGTGAAGTCTTCATAGATTGGACATGCCATGCATGTTAAACATTTCTACCAAGGTGATTTGTAACAACAATAATGATCAGCTTCATTCACCATATTTAGCTTACTTTCATTCATTCTAGTAGCATCATTGGCATGATTTTAGGGTACATCAAACGTGTTCCCCAAACCCATGGGTATCATTCTTATTTATAGGATTCACGAGGTTTGATGCCTCACCCGATGCAAATTATCATATTTATTTAATTTTCAAATTCTTCAATATGCATCCACCTCATTGGCATTCGCTAAATTTTCATTTTTATTACATGATGATTATTCATCCCCACCTAGGTGTCACCCTATGGATTTTTGTCTTTTATTTTTCAATTAAAAATTCTTTAATTTTATTAAAATAATAATATTTTTGAGTTTCTAAAAATGGGTGAATTTTCATTTCAACTAATAGTACAACCATGGGGCCATATGCATTTTCCTTGGTATTGTCTTAAACATGGAAGGTTCAAGTTGCTTAGAAAATAAGGACTTCATGTCATTACTGCGGACCCCTCGAGCATAACCATGAGGCATGTTATATCCTATGGGAGGAATACTTAGAGTATGAATGTTACGTCTACTACTAAATAGCATGCCCATATATCTGACTCCCTTATCCCACATATCCTATGAGAGACTTTGTGTCTTTTAGAGACACCACTCCTTATTTTAGGACTAGGTTGACAAGCCTGAGCACCTCCATCACTCCCATCATCAACAACGTTGAATACATCAAGACAATTTGCATCTCTTCCTCGATAGTGGGTGGGAAATCCTATGCATCTACACTCATCCCATCATCATTAACTCGTATACATCTTGGTTACATCCCACACCTATGTGATGGTAAAATGGAAAGGGTTGACCCTATGTGACATGCATGCATAAACACACACATCAAATATCAATAAATAATTATTCACCATATCTCATAGATAATCTAATCAAATAAAAAATGTTACCCATATTAAGGTTCATGTGCCTAACTACCATCTTGGAGTCTCCTTAGAAAGTCATATAATCTCATCATATTGAACCAAGTGATTGATGGCTTGTAAAATTGTATCAACATGATCTCATATTAGCATAAATATCTTAATCACAAATCATAACAATTTTTATGTAGCAGTGTCAATTATTCTTTTACAATGTTTCAAGTTATGCTTCCACAACATATCAAATTATAGCCCTACAGTCACTTAAACTAGGCTTCCACAACATTCAATGTGCTCACAATCAATAAGTCAGGAGATCCACTCCAATGAGGGAAATATAGCCCTAACACCCCTTAGTTTAGGCCACCAATCAATCAACTCCATCTAGGAGCCTTGCATGGGTAGCCAACTTGCTAAATCACACTCTTGATTAATAGCATGCCTTGCATGTCTGTCAAATTGCTAAATCAGATACTTACTTAATAACATCTACATATCATATCATCATATTTAAGCACACATCTTAGCAAGTTTCATAACCTCGCATCTCATACATCATGAAAATATTGTAAACATTCAGTTTTTACAAAGTTCATCTAGTATTAAACCTTCTCTCCAAGCTATATGTCAACAAAAACTTCTTTATCAAAGCTTCTCACTTGTCTACTCCTCCTAACACAACTCAACACAATAATCATTACAAACCAAATAACATAATAAAAAAGATACATATAAATGCATGTAAAAATAAATAAATAAGTTCAAGTTTCTATCACAAGATCAATATACATATATCATAATCATAATTTATAATATTAACTCAAACTATATCATCAATTTCACATACATAAATTAATTATTATCTTTTATATATATGATTATTATAATTTGATGCATATCAACCCCTTTCCTAATCAGAAAAACATAAACAAAAATGTTATATACTATGCATAACATCTATCAAGATATATACAATGGTGTGTACAAAAGTCTCAACCATACATATAAAATGTATGACCTATAAATCTCCAAGGTCTAAAAGTAAAAAGGAGTAAAAAAGGATGACTTGCCTTAACTATTAAGGGTTCACATCTCCATCATGATCAATCTTAATCTTAATGTGTATCTTTAAATATTATTATATTTATATTAATTAAATTCATCATAAACAATTTTAATTTTTATATATTTATATAAATTAAATTTTTTCTTATTTTTAATAATTTTTATATTTATATTAATTAAATTTATCATTAATAAATTTAATTTTTATATATTTATATTAATTAAATTTATCATGAATAATCTTAATTTTTAATTTTTAATAATATTTATATTTATATTAATTAAATTTATTATTAATAATCTTAATTTTTATATATTTATATTAATTAAATTTATCATGAATAATCTTAATTTTTAACTTTAAATAAAATTTATATTTATATTTATTAAATTGTTGATATTGATTCTCTTTACCACTTTATGGTTTTACCATCTTTTTCTTCCATTCACTCTCAAAATATTAATTAGATTGGTATTCTTTACCTACTTTATGGTTCCACCATCTCTTTCTTCCATTCACTCTCAAAATATTAATTAAGTTGGTATTATGTCATTGACTATCTTTACGTACTTCTAGGGCTCCACCCTCCATGCCATTGACTCTTGTGTACCACTTATTTGAGGACATGAATATGATTTTTTTAAGGACCCTCTTCAATAAAGTGGGCTATTAATATTTGCATTTGCAAGCTTTTGCTTACACCATGTCTTTTCCAACTTTTACTAATAAATTTCAATAATTATAACATGAGATTCAAAGTGGGTTATACTAATATTTACATTTGCAAGCTTTTGCTTCACACCAAGTTTTTTCCAACTTTCACTAATAAATTTCAATAATTATAACATGAGATTCAAAGTGGGCTATATTAATATTTGCATTTGCAAGCTTTTGCTTCACATTAAGTCTCTTCCAACTTTCAATAATAAATTTCAATAATTATAGCATGAGATTCAAGTGGGCTCTACTAATATTTGCATTTGCAAGCTTTTGCTTCACACCAAGTCTCTTCCAACTTTCATTTATAAATTTCAATAATTATAACATAAGAGTCAAAATGGACTATATTAATATTTGCATTTGCAAGCTTTTCCTTCACACCAAGTCTCTTCCAACTTTTACTAATAAATTTCAATAATTATTGCATGAGATTCATTGTGCTACCAATCCATATCAATGTTTCATTTACTTAATATTAATTTATATTCACTTAACATTAATTTAAAAGAAAGATGAACAAATTATTTTATTACATTTTATAATAATTTTGTTTTTTTGAGATGAACAAATTATTCGACACATTAATTTAATAATACTTTTTTATTATATTTTACAATAATATTTTTTTATTACATGTTATAGTTTAGGGATTTAATTCTTTCATTTGTTGGATGATTAAAATTGATTAAATAAATTCAAGTATTTTATTAATAATTAAAATAAATTAAGCTAATATTTAATTAAATTAATATGATTCAAAGTATTAAAAAAAAAATATTTTCATTCTCAAAGTTGTACTTGTAATTTAGTAATTAAAAAAAAAACATCACATCTTAATAACTCAAATTCAAACCCTAACAATTGGTAATAGCAAAAACAATATCTTCCCTAACCCAAACATTATGTGTCTCCCACATGCCATCTCCCTTTGCCAAATATTGAGCATCACAAAGAGAAAGTGGATGCACCTCGAACCTTGTGTATGTCCCTAACACTCCATGTAGAGGGAGGTTGATAAAATGTTAAACCATTTATCGTATTTATATTCCTAACGTGATTTAGATCACCTAACCATATATTAAAAAGCCATGAAGTTCAATACAAATTCTATAGGAATTTAGTAAAATTAATATGTTTTAAGTTACTTTTTCGAATAAAATTTTATAATTATTTTTATAAAAGAAATATAGATAAATATAATAAATTATTTTTTATTAATAAATTTTATCTTTAATATGTTACTTATAACAAGGTTGTATAGCCGTATTACTTGTAGTTACAAGACGGTTAAGTAAAGTTAGAATTGAAGAAGTTGCTAGAGATAAAGGGTTGATTACAAATATAGAGTTAAGTAAAGTTAGAATTGAAGAAGTTGCTAGAGATAAAGGGCTGATTACAAATATTGGTACTAGGTAAGCATGAGTTTGTTTTGATGGAGTAATGGATGTAGGGAGAAGTTAAAGGTGGTAAGTGTCATTCTTATTCAATATTATTTGATTTAGGTGGTACATTTGTTTATTAAAAGTTGATTATCCAATCTCATCAAACATGTGAAAGGAGGGAAAGAATTAAACAATGAGTATATTTGATTATGTAGATTTCCACAGTTAGTTATGATGTTGGAGAATTTTTCTGGATGTAAATTGTGTAAGAGGTTACGAAACGTCCAACGTTTCGAGTGGACACTCCACCCATCATCAGGACATGAAAGTACATATGGTTGAAAGGAGCGTTGAGTTCCATATTTATTTTCCCTGCTCTCTTTCTCTCAATGGTCATTGGCTCTCCTTGTTTATAAATGTGGAACTCAATGCTCCTTTCAACCATATGTGCTTTCATGTCCCTGATGATGGGTGGAATGTCCACTCGAAACGTTGGACGTTTTGCAACCTCTTACATAGTTTATGTTAGAATTGCAAATGCAGAAAACACAATTCACATATGATAATTAACAATCACACACGGATAGGGAACACATGGATTTCACATGGTTCACCCAAACGTTGGGCTACATTCACCAAGCATAGGCATCGGTTGTCTTATTATTCAGATCATGGAGATTACATCAGATTGGCAAGTTCTCACTCTATCTCTCACACTCAGTCGTTCTGCCTCTACGAGCTAACATGTATTTATATACATTTACAAGAAACTGATTATTAAATGCACCACGTGAAATCCCTGTGTTCCTTATCTGTGTGTGATTGTTAATTATCATATGTGAATTGCGTTTTCCGCATTTTCAATTCTAACAAGTGGTATCAGATCTAGTTGGAGGAGAGAGCGTCAAATTTCGAAGGAACAACAACATCTGTGAGGTGCGTTGATCTTTACATCGTCGGAGGTCCCTCCTCTCGAAGGGTGGGACGTCTTATTACTCGGACTTTCGTTTGTGCAAAATTGTTGAAATCGTCGTGGTTTAGGGGGGGGAGAATTAAACAATGAGTCAATTGGGATGTTCATGAAGTAGTGGAGGAGTCAAGGATGATTGGTGCATTGGTCAATGCTCTAAACTCGACCTTCATAGCCCTTATCCTGAAAGTGGGCAAGCCCAAAAGCTTTAGGGAATTTAGACCCATTGCCCTTTGTAACCTGGCTTACAAAGTGATAGAAAAACTAATTGGAATTCAATTGAAACCTCTACTATCAAAAGTCTTATCTTTAGAAAAGTTTGGCTTCTTAAAGGGCAGACAAATTTTGGATGTTGTTGGGGTTGCTCAAGAATGCATACACAACATCAAAACAAAAAAAATGAGAGCACTAGTTTTAAAGTTAGATTTGCAGAAAGCATATGACTGTATCAATTGGGATTTCCTCAGGTTAATTCTCTTAAAGTCTAGCATTGGCCTAAAGACCACAAACTAGATCATGAACTATGTGATCACTACAAATTTTGCAATTATGGTAAATGGGGATCAACCTCTTTTTTAAAAAGAGGGCATGAGATAAGACAAGGTTTCCTCTTATCCCCTTTACTCTTTATCTTAGTCATGGAAGGACTGATTCTTTTACTTAAACAGGCACACTCCAAGGGAAACATTTCATGGGTTAATATCTCTAGGCTTATTTATATTTTCATTCTCTTGATCATGGATGACGTTCTAATAGTGAAACAAGGACAGGTTTCATACTGGGAGGAAATTGTAGCAGTAATTTATGTTTTTGTAGGGTGACGAGAATGGTTATAAACCATTTTAATTCCTCCCTCCATCACTCAGGTATGGACGACCATGATATGATTCCTTACAAAGTCCTGTTTCCATTTAATTTTATTGAGTTGGATGAAGGATTCCACTATTTGGGTTTCTTTCTCAAGCCAGTAAATTACAGGGTGACGGATTGGAGATGGCTTCTGCAAAAATTTGAAAAATGAATTGGGAACTGGTGCCATCGATGGCTGACCTTGGGGGTGAGATATGTGTTGGTAAATTCTGTTCTGGAAAGTCTCCCAGTTTATTGGCTAGCAATTGGGAAAATACCGATCTTGATCCTTAATAGGATTATACAATTGATGTATAGGTTCTTGTGGTCGGGATGTAGGGAAGCTGATCATATTCATTTATGCAATTGGGAGGATCTGTCGAAGCCTAAAATCTACAGTGGTTGGGGCTTCAAGCATCTAACATGGTTCAGTAAAGCATTGGTGGAAAATACTTTGTGGAAATGCTTAATGAATGATGGGCTATGGAACAGGATCATTCTGGACAAATATGTCCATCCCCACACGGTGCAGTCCTGGATAAGGAAACCTTACACGAGTATTCCAAGAGCTTCAAATTCCTGGCGGTGTCTCAACAAAGCGCTACATGTGATGGCACATTGGACTACCTAGAAACTTGGCTCAGGAATCTCCATTCTTCTTGGGGAAGATGCAGTTATGGGATTGGGTAATCAGGCTTTCCTTTCTAGTGGTCTCTTAAGACCATTAAGGCAGCGGGGCCTCCACTTCCTATTCCAATCGACAAACAGGGACCTCCAATGAATAAATGTTAACCAATGGAAATCGGTTAGGGCGTTAGGCTTGATTGGTATGGAGGCTAACGAATGGGAGGGATACTGTAAAGCTTTAGCACACAAAGGTATTCAGATCATTGATTCTTCAGATGAGCTTGTTTGGACTGGGACTTCACCCTCGGGGCTTTGACACCAAAAAAGGAATATGATGCCATTACAACGAAAATATGTACAAGAAGTAAAAAATGGTGACACACTTCTGTTTGGCATTGGGAGTTTACACATAAAATGAGACTGCTCACCTGGTTGTTGATGGAGAACAAGGTTCTCTCATGGGATAACCTACAAATAAGAGGGTGGTAGGGGCCAAGATTATGTGTACTCTATAGGAATGATATCGAATCAACCCACCATCTATGGACACACTGGTTTTTCACCCAACGGGTCTGGACAGGGGTGCTCGTAGCAAAAACGATAAACGCAAGTTGGCCTCTAGGAAATTTACAGGAGTCCTTCAAGTTCTAGAATCAAAAGCAACCACAATGGAATATGCTTTCATCTATTATCAATTGGAATATTTGGATGGAAAGGAACTTAATGATCTTCGAGGGAAGAAAGACCTCTGCAACTGTGGTGATCTTTAAAACCTTGGGATGGACCCAGATTACAAAGAAGAAGATATTGTCTACCTTAAAAGTAAAACAACCACCCAAGATATCCTTTAGTATACCTATTGGCTGGTTTGACAGGGTTGCGCAAGGACATGGACATATTAGCGACGCAGGTGGAGTTATTAGAGTAACTAGTCAAACCAATTATAGATGGATGCTCAATTGTGGGGCATGCACAAAGAATATAGCATAGCTCTTAGGACTTTGGGCCATGCTCACCTTGGCCATCCGTCTACACATTTATTATTTACAGGTGGTTGGTGACTCAAAACTGGAAATAAACTGGTTGAATGATCAAGTTGACCTCCAAACCATGGGCGTACATTTTTGGAAGAAACCGATTGAGTCACTCATTCTGGAATTCTCAGTCATCGAGTTTATACATTCCTTCAGATAATTCAATCAAGAGGTGTACAACCTCTCAAAACATGCTTTGGGTCTCCAGGAAGGGATGCTTAAATTTTATCGGATGGAGGATGGACAAGAAGGTCCACCTCTCTTCCTCTCGCTCTACTAAGGATTTTTATTGTTTGTAGGTTTTCCAAATGCTCAGGAATCAGTTATGTGCAGGAGGAGGATTTAGGAAGTGTGATGTGGATAACAATATTCTCTTTTCTGGCTAGATTGAAGACTATTACTGATGTGGCTATTGATCATATGGATAAAAGACCAAAATTCTATGTTGAGAAATACCATTCTCCCCCTCTCTAGCTTTCTGCCCTCATTTTCAAAGATGATGAGAATACAAGCATGTTAAAAGCTATAAATTGTTGTTTTCTAGTGTGGAAGGGTTTTGATGTCTCCAACTCGAGTGTTTTTTGTAACTGAGAGGTTACTTCTTTTATATACTTTAATATAAAATGTGAAATTTTATTTTGGAAAAGAGTCATGAGTTTATGTTAGGGTATATTTTTTGGCTAAATTTTTTTTCAATTGATTGTTTTTTTACACTTTTTCAAAAAAATACTTTTTTTTTTTTTGTATGGAGGAAAGAACTTCATAATATTTATATTCGATCATTCCTACGTGGAAATTTAATTCCTCTTTTTGGATTGGAATTACGCCTAGATTTAAATACATTTTGTTTTTGAAAGTACGATCAAGTGACTGGGCTTTGCACCTCCATTTCCAAGACGCAAAAGAAAGCATAATTACATATAAAAAGAATTATTGGAAGAAATAGAAAAAGGCATGCAAAATCTTGGGTTTTTGAAGATACATTTCTTATGTCATTTTCTCTTCAAACATTACCTATATTTTATATTAAATATGTTTATATTAGTAGTATTCATCAATATTTACAAGTTTTAATAATAAATTGTATGTTTTTAATTAAATATTCACATATTTATATGTATGATTTTTTTATAACTAAAATATTTTCTTAGAATATCATATTTAGGTACAATACTTGAATCCCTAGAAAATATTCTAGTTTATGTTACTAATACCAACACAATGATTTCAATGTATAATAGTGAACCACTTTTATTATACAAGGAGTTGAAAAAGTTCTCATGTGTTTTACAATGGTTATATGTATTGTGATGATTCAATTTTTGTAAAGGCTCTTCTTAAATAGAGTAGGCTATGTTTGTCTTTGCGTTGGCATGCTTTTGCTTCACATTAAGCCTTATCCAACCTTCGTTTGCATTGCTTCATTGCACATAATTGGTTCTTCATTGTGCCCAACTCCTTGTACACAACCATTACATGATCTCACGGGGGCTTTGCCTTGTTTATCAATATCTTATCACGTTTATTCATTAAGGGGGTTTTTAAATTGTAAAAAATAGGGTCAATATATTGTAGGTATAAGGGGGGGTGATGTGGAGTATGAGGGGGTTATAGGTATTGGGAGGTATAAAAAAGGGAATCTAGTAAAAATAGGGAATATCTAGTAAAAACAAGGTTTTTTTGTTGAAAAGATGTATTTGGAGGGTGGTTCAACAAAAGAATTTTGGGAGGTATTTTTCAATATCTAGTGAAATCCGGGGTATTCTTTAATATCCCACAAACACAAGTGTTATGTCATAGGTTCACTAGATGGAGACCCCGTACATGATCTCCAATGTGACAATGATCCAATATGAATGTTGAATCCACTTAACACTAATTCAAAAGAGAGATGAACAAATGATTTGACATGTCAACTCAACAATAACTTTTTGTTGCACATCAATGACACATCATAAATTACAGGTTCTACTCTCCTAACTAATTGATGATCAAAGTTGATTAAAATAATCCAATTTTACCTCTTTATTATACATGATCAATGACACATTACAACTTAGAGGTCCAACTCTCATAACTAGTTCATGATCAAAGTTGTTCAAACCAATCCAAGTTCCACGTTAATGGTCATATTAGAATAAGTTGACAGAAACCTAAGTTAACATGATTATAAGGATCAAGATAGTAATCATTCTCATTTACTAGGTTGTGGCCTAATGGTTAAGACAAGGAATCAACATGTCAATGATCCAAGTTCAAACACTAGCAAACATAGAGCCCAAGATTATGAATTTGTCGAGTTTAACATGATTCATATGGAACGTTAATTCAATAAAGGTGGAGATATATATATACAACATCATACTTCTAAAAGGTTAGAAAGGTTAGACAATTCATAAAGTGATTATACTCTTTTTGAATATCAAACTCCATAGTCATTTTTGTACACTAATCAAGTTACAAAATTTTATTACAACTCTTAGACTACTCCTGTACTTTTTTTATATCAAACTTCAAAATCGTCTCCTTACTCAAGTTACAGTTCATTCTATTACATCACATCCATCTTGCCCTTTTTTTTTTTTTTGAGAAATATAGTCCCTCACTTGCTTGTGTCTTAAGCATTCCAAGTGAGGATATTGGTACCTTGCTATCCTATTGCAGATTTCCCCTCTCTTCCTTATTGTTTTGGATGCAAGAAGGTAATAACCATTAGTTGAAAGATTGGGTAGTAACCCTAAGGTGATGTTTGGGATTTGATTATTAGATCTTTGTGAAATTCCAAACGATAGCATATACCATTCAAGCTAACCCTTGGGGATAGAATGATCTTGACCAATTCTATATCTCCTTATATAGAGAAACAAAATTGTACAATTAAGTGATTT
>JZKD02S0178037.1:6295-32727 GCA_000966675.3 Picea glauca
AAGGATACCAAGGAAGAAAATTTTCTACTGGTTGAAGACATGAAGCACAATCTACTAAGTGTAAGTCAAATGTGTGATCAAGGACACAAACTTGTGTTTGACTTAGAGAAATGCAAGATCGAGAAAGAAGGATCAAGAAAGTTGGTGGCTACAACTATAAGAACTCCAAGAAACATATATGTACTAAATGAAGTTGGAAAGGAAATATGTTGCTTAGGAAAGGAAGATGAAAGTTGGCTTTGGGAATAGAAGAACGGGTCACATAAATTTTGATAATCTTGTCAAAATCAACATAAAAAAAATAGTAAGAGAAATTCCTGAGATATCAAAGCCAATGAATACTCTATGAAAGCATTGTATACAGGTAAAAAAACCAAGACCAAGTTAAAATCAAAAGAATACTCCACATCAAAACCATTAGAAATTGTACATACTGACCTATGTGGACCAACAAGAACAAAGGGATTTAATGGTGAAGAGTATTTTATGCTACTAGTCAATGACTACACAAGAAAGACTGTACTTTTTTTTCTCAGGAAGAAGTTAGAGGCATTTGAACACTTCAAGATATACAAGGAAATGGTTTAAACTGAGATAGAATCGAAAATCAAGTGTTTGAGATTAGAAAATGGAGGAGAATTTGCATAAAAGGAATTCATGTATTTTTGTAGAGAACATGGGATAGAGAGATAGTTCTCAGCATCCAAGAGACCTCAACAAAATGGAGTTGCCGAAAGGAAGAACATAAAAGTACAAGAAATGGCTAGAACCATGTTGAAATATTCCAAGTTGAAAGACATCTTTTGGGTACAAGCAATACATATAGTAGTTCACATCCAGAACAAGGGAATGCTCATAAATAACCATGATAAGACTCCCTATGAGCTATGGAAAGGAAGACCAACAAATGTGAATCATTTCATAGTGTTTGGAAGAAAATGTTATATCAAAAGAGAAGATGGAAGGCTTGGAAAATTTGACTCTTAAGTTGTTAAAGGAATACTGGTTGGGTACTCAAGAAAAATCAAATCATATAAATGCTTCAATCCAAGAATAAAAAAAATAGTGGAAAGAATGAATGTGACGATTGATGAGACAGATGGATGAAATATAAAAGAAGGAAGAAAATGTCCAGTGAAACAAGATCACGAAGAAGATTTGAAAGAAGAATAAGAAGTAGAAGAGGAAGAAGAATAAGAGCAACCATAAGCTGACCAAGAGAAATATGAGCAACAATATCTTCAGATACCTCCAAAGACACCTAACAGACAACTACAGAAGAATCATCCACTAGAAAATATTATTGGGAATAAAGATGAAAGAGTTCAAACCCAAACAATAATACATTCACCAGAAAAATAACACCTAGCACTGTTATCCACAATTGAGCCAAGCAGTTTTGAAGAAGCCAACAAAGATGAACATTGGATCAAAGATATGGATGAAGAATTGGATCAGATATAGAAGAATGACACATGGGAACTTGTTCCAAGGACGAATAACAAGAACATGATTCGTACAAAATGGGTCTTCAGAAACAAATTGAACGAGGATGTACAGGTTACCAAGAACACAACAAGATTTGTATATAAAGGATACACTCATGTCGAAGGTGTAGATTTTGAAGAGACCTTTTCCCTAGTTTCCAAAAATGAAGTAATCGGGTTAATCCTATCTTACACATGTTCCAAAAATATCAAAGTGTATCAAATGGATGTAAAATCAACCTTTCTAAATGGATAGTTAGAAGAAGAAGTATACATCAAACAAACATAAGGATTTCTACTGACATACAAGGAAGGTTATGTCTGTAGGTTGAAGAAAGCATTATATGTACTCAAGAAGGCCCCTAGAGCATGGTATTCAATATTGGACATGTATCTACAACAAAAAGGATTCAAGAAGGGTAATACAGACGAAAATCTCTACATAAAATTTGATCAAGACAGTATATTGATAATTGAAGTTTATGTAGATTAAATTATCTTCGGAAGTGATGATGACAGGATGAGTCAAAAGTTTTCCAAAGACATGTAGAATGAGTTTGATATGTCCTTTGTTGGTGAGATAACCTTTTTATTGAGACTACATATATGTCAGCGTGACAAAGGTATTTTCATCTCTCAGACCAAGTATCTCAGAGAAATGGTAAAGAAGTTTGGAATGGAATATTGCAAACTAGTAAGTACTCCTATGCAGACCAATTGCAAGTTAATTAAGTATGATGAATCTAAGGATGCAGAACATAGACTATACAAATAGATGATTGGAAGCTTACTCTATGTGAAAACATCTAGACCAGATGTAATGCAGACAATTGGACATGTTGCAAGGTTTCAAGCAACACCAAAGGTATCACATGTTATGGTAGTAAAGTGGATATTCAGATATCTCAAAGGAACATAAGATTTTGGATTATGGTATCCAAAAGGGAATGATCTATCTCTAGTTTCCTACACAAATGCAGAATGGGAAGGATGTATTGATGATAGAATATGTACAAGTGGAGCAACTTTATACTTGGGTGAGTGTCTGGTGTCATGGTTGAGAAAGAAACATTCATCAATATCTTTGTCCACAACAAAAGCATAATACATTGCACCAACAACATGTTGTACTCGGGTTCTTTGGATGAGGCAAACTTTACAACATATAAGGTATAATGAGCCCATTTCAATACTATGTGACAACACCAGCACTATCAGTATCTCCAAGAATCCATTGATGCATTCTAAGAAAAAGCACATTCTGATTAAGTATCACTTTCTACAGGAAAATGCTACAGAGAAGAACATCAATCTAGAGTATGTCAGGACAAAAGAGAAGATTGCAGATATCTTAAAAAAATATCTTGCAAGGGAAATGTTTGAGTATCTATGATAAAAACTTGGAGTAGTTTCTTCCCCATAATGACTCACATGGCTTCAAGCACAGTAAGACAGGGGGAGAGACACATAAGACATAAAGAGTCCAAGTGAAGAAACTTTTGAATGCTTTTCATATACATAAGAGATTTACACAAGGAAGCACCATGAAGAGATAGGAGAGGCTAGTAGATAGGGGGAGAAAACCCTACGAGGATTACCCTTTGTCATTGATGTCAAAGGGGGGGAGATAGAGAAAGACATGGATATGAAGAGAGAAAATATTTGGAGATGATATAAGCATGCAGACAGGGGGAGCGATGGTCACAAGGGGAGCATCTACATGAGAATGAGCATGAGTATTTCCATGCCTATGTGTTTCCATCAATTACAAATGGGGAGATTGTTGAAATATCTGTTGTCATTTATGTAAACCCCTGAAGAAGCCCCGACATTGTGGTTATGGGACCCAAATTGGATTGAGGAATATGGTCACAAAGGATGGTGTAAATGCATGTAACTCATTGATGGATGCATATTCCTTTTTTTTTTCATTTACGGTGATAGGTGGTATGCCACGTAGTTCCTCAAAGTTGATTATTTATGGCCTTGTGAAGTTAGAATCCATGAAGAATGGTCCAGAAGCCCCTAGTTGGTTACAAGTCTTTAATGAAAGGGTAAAGTTGTTGTAACAAGAAAGTATAGAAGCCCCTAATTTTAAGGAGATAGGTTACTTAGAAAA
Organism: Picea glauca; assembly: GCA_000966675.3. Taxonomy (NCBI): domain Eukaryota; kingdom Viridiplantae; phylum Streptophyta; class Pinopsida; order Pinales; family Pinaceae; genus Picea; species Picea glauca. Next base: position 9,902 of record JZKD02S0178037.1, read on the forward strand.
AGTATAAATACACGTCAAGGAGTCTTTCATAAGTACATTCACACACATATTTATTGATTATATATCTTGTGAAGAACATTTGGTCTAATGGTGAATATGAGGTTCAGTCTGAGGTAGCAAGTTTGAAATTGTGAAGTAAGGTTGAAGGTGAAAGTATCGGAGTTGCAAAAATTATGAGTAATCATAGTTTCTGAGGCATCTGCGGGTTGCGGGTTAGAAGGGTGTAGATGTACATGGGATACGATAGAGAAAAGAGTGAATATTTGTGACAATTAGACAAGGAAGTCACAGATCTGTGAAAATCTTGTGAAAGGATGTGAAGAGATGTTTGTACCAAATTGTTGATGCCCATGTTGGTTTACTTATCTATTATCTGATACAACAAAGTGATACAAGATCAGAGGTATGTTATTTATGTGTGTTTATCATGGATGATATGGCACATGCTGTTGGAATTTTAAATTTTCTAGTTACAAAATTGCAATTGCTTAATCCAATAGCAACTATAGTAGGATCACTGAAAGATAGACAATCACAGATACAATAGAACACAAAGATTATCCTGGGAAACCCTAGTGGGGGAGAAAACCCAACAACCAAAATTCTCAATGTATATTCCTTCAACCAGTACAATGATGTGCTATATCTATCCAATAAAGACCAAGACCAAAACACCAAAAGAACCAGTCACTAAGACGTGTGCATTATACCTTCTTATGTGCTCCAAGATGCACAAGATAAGTTTGTGAGTGTGTCCAAATGAGAGGAAAATATCTTCTATTTATACACAACAATGTCTCTTGAAGACACATGACTCTTGAACTAACTAACCCATAAAATAGGGCCAACTAGCCACAATGGGGCCTTTTACAATTATAAGTAAAATACCAATAATATAATAATTTATGTTGAGCCAACTTGTACAATATAATTATAATAACCTTTTAAAGGTTTGACTAAAACAAATATACAAGAATATCTTCCATACTTACACCAAAAATATTAACACTCCCTCTTAACTAGGAAGGTATTCTTTCCAGACATAGACTCCAAGTCTGATACCACACAAGCTCACATCTATTGACTTTTGAACTTGTGAATCTATACATCCTTAGATATCCATAGTGAAACATGACTTCAACCCATGAAACCAAGGTCTGTGGGTAGCTCTCAATAACTACAACATGTCCACAATACATACACTCCTTGTAATGCATCAGTACCTGATCATGTGCACTCCTGTCTTAGTGCCAGCCCTTTTTCATGCTGGATGAGACCCACCAAAATTAATACCAACCCTTTTTCATGTTGGATGAGATTTTTCCATACTTAGTGCCAACCCTTTTTTATGTTGGATGAGTTCCACCTGTCACTCCCTCTGAAGAGGGACCACACCAATCTTGTCCCCGAAGTACTCGAACTTCTTCCTCGACAACGACTTGGTGAACACATCTGCAACCTGATCCTCAGTAGTCACAAAATAGAGCCTCACTACTCCCCTATGTACCATATCCCTGATATAGTAGTATCTAATCTTGATAGTCTTCAACTTGTCATGGAACACCAGGTTCCATGACAACTTCATGCAACTCTAGTTGTAACAAAAAATACAGGTCACCTCCAATTCGATACCAAATAATCTAGACAAAAAATTTTGAGTCCATACTGCTTCTCTGCTCACTGCACATGCTGCCACATACTCAACTTCAGCCGTACTGAGTGCCACACATGATTTATTTTTTATGCTCCATGAGACCATACTAGAGCCAAGAATAAAATAGTTTCTGGAAGTGCGCTTCCAGTCAGGAATACTGTCATCCCAATCTGAATCTGAGCATCCATACAATCCAAACTCATGATTATATCTATACCAAATACCATGATCTATAGTACCCTTAAGTTACCTCAACACATGTTTTGTTGCAAACAAATGAACCTGTATGGGATGCTCCAAATGCTGACTCAGAGTGTTCAAATAAAAGCATATATCTCTTCTTGTGTTCGTCAAATACATCAATGATCCCACTATATGCCTATATAAGGTAGAATCCACAATATCTAAAGTTTTATCCTAAAAAAACTTAAGATTTGATACCATCGGGGTAACCATGGCCTTACAGTCCAACATCTAAAACCTCTTCAATATTTCCACAATGTATACTTTTCTTGATTTAGGAAAATCCCATCTGATCTCTGCCAAACTTCTAGTCCCAAGAAGTATTGCATCATTCCTAAATATTTCATCTCGAATTCTACAACCAATTTTCTCTTACATTTAGTGATGACATTTTCCACACCTGTTAAACAGGTCATCTACATACAACAATAGAATCATCGGTTCACCATACTCAACCTTAAAGTAAAGTTTAGGATATGCACTTCTCTTGGTAAAACCAAAACTCATAAGAAAATTTCCAATTCTACCATACCATGCTTTGGGTGTCTTCTTTAATCCATATAAATCCTTCTTTAATATGCACACATGAGTTTCCCTGTCATGTGTCTCGAATACAAGTGCCTCCACATAAACTTCCTCTTTTATTTCACCATTCAAGAAGGTTGTCTTTACATCCATGTAGTGCACCTTCCATTTCATCATAGTCGCCAATGAAAGTATAGTCCCGATCGAGGTATATCTTTCTACGGGAGAAAAAATTTCTTCATAATCAATCCCTTCCTTATCAGAGAAACCTCAGGCCACAAATATTGCCTTATATTTTTCAATACTACCATCATCTGTGTGTTTCGTCTTGTAGATCCATTTCAAACTCACCACAAATTTTTCCTTTGGTATGGGAACCACATCCCAGACATCATTCTGCATAATGGATTGGCATTCCTCTGCCATGGCATATTTCCATACTTGATTTTCTACAGCCTCTTCACAACTGAAAGTTTATGCATCCATTATGTCACACAAGCATGCCACATAGCTGGAATATGATTTCAACTTCTTAATTTCCCTAAAATATTTCTCCGGGGCACCAATTCTTTCTGCATCTCTGATAAGTTTTTGTGCCCAAACTAGTCTTCTCTTGTGAGAAGGTATCTCGGCTGGTTTCTGAGGTTATACCATGTCATGATCCTCTAGAATGACATCCTCTGGTTCAACTACCTCTAGAACTTTAGAAACTTCATTATCTTCTTCATGTACCTCTTTTGCATGGATCTGTTTGGATTTACTGAAAGTTGCATTCTCATTGAAGATTACATATCAATTGATCTCCACTTTTCAGTGACCAAGAATGTATATCATGTAAGCCTTCGATGTTTCATTGTAACCAATAGATATTCCCTTCCATCTGGAAGGGTCCAACTTTGTCCTCTTTTCCTTGGGGACATGAACAAATACAGGGAAGATAAATATTCTGAAATGGTTGGCTTATGGCTTCTCTCCTTAACACATTTTCTTAGATGTCTTTTTTTCAAGCACCTTGTGGGGACTTTTATTCTACACGTACATTGTCGTCTTCATTTCTTCTTCCCACAGATGCATAGGAAGATCTTGATCATGGATCATGGCCTTTACCGCTTCCATGATTATACGACTCTTCCTTTCAGCTATTCCATTCTGTTGAGGGTTATAGGGAGTATAAATCTCCCTCTTAATCCCAACTTACTTGAAATAATCCTTGAATTCTTCTAAGGTGAATTCACCTCCATTTTCTGATCACAAGGTCTTTATCTTCCACTCTGTCAAGTTTTCTACCAAAGCCATGAAATCTTTGAATTTTCCAAAATAATCATTCTTTTCTTTTAACAAATAAATCCAAGTTTTATGTGAGTAATCATCAATGAAAGATACATAATATACATACCCACTTAGTGAAGTTGCCAACATCGGTCCACATATGTCTGAATGCATGATGTCCAAATCTCCTTTAGCTATACTATTGCTATTGGGGAATGAGTGCTTCACATTCTTTCCTTGTGAACATCCTTTGCACACACCATCTAGTTCTTCTTGGATTTATGGAAGACCTGTCACCATTTTTCTCACAACTGAAAGAGTTTTGTAGTGTAAGTGAGCAAATATCCTATGCCATAGTTCACTGGGATTCACAATATCATGAACCACTGCAGCGTCTGAATGTCCTTTTAATTTGTAGAGTCCTCCTTCTTCAACTCCAATCACTACAACATCATCAAGGGTCTTCCCTCTAGGCCACATAAGAACTTGACCATCAATAAATTCTACTCTAAATCCTTTCTTGACCAATGTTGAAATTGAGAGAAGATTCTTCTTTAAACCTGGAACATAGAGAACTTCCTTCATCTTCTTTAGCTTGCCTGAGTTTAAATTGTAGGAATATTCTCCAACACCTTTCATTGAATACTGATAGTCATCACCCAATTTCACCTTGTGAGGTGAATATTTATGAATAATTTTAGATAAGGAGTCTTCATAGCCCGTCATGTACTTGAAAGCACCACTGTCTATCAACCAAGTGTCACTTCCATGAGTAACAGTACCTGTGAGGGATGAGATAAGAACATAATCCTCATCACTTGATTCATATTTCTTTGCAACCTTCTTGGGATGCTCATCATCTTCAGCTGTGTGAGATTGATGCCTCTTACTTCCTTTCTTATTCTTAATTTCCATAATGAGGGGGCAATCCCTAACAATGATCCAAATTATTTTAGGCACGAAATGAGAGCGGAGATATAATATATAAATTCAAAGAGATATCGTAGATATTCAATAATATAACAAAAATGTATCAGATATTCAACCATAAACACAAATACACAGTAATACATGATTTCTATTAATGAAAGAAATGTACATAGATTGTAAAAATAGAGAGTTAAAGACTCGCTAGAATGGTGGTAGCTTATCTTTGAGAAGAGATGTGACGACTACTCGCATTCGCAAGAAGATGATTAGAATGAAAAAAAACCTAGACATCCAAAAACCTAACCCTAGGATATGAAGCGCCAAAAGTCATGTGGGCCCCATTTGGGTAAGTTAGTACATCAACTTCCCGAGGTCGTAACTTTTGCATACAATCTCTGTTTTAGGTGCATGATAGCCCGTTGGAAAGGTATCATCAAGGAGATTCATTTTGGAGAAAATATGGAAGGACCTTCCATATTTATCCCTGGTTTACCAAAAACATCATTTAGGGCCTCAAAATGGCCCCAGAAGTTAAAAACTGCTAAAAATAGTAAATTACCAAAATTTCCAGAAAATTGTTTTGAGCCAGTTGGAAAAAGTGGGTGGCCACCGATATCCACCTGGATCAAACAAAGTTTCCCAATTCCTGACAACAGTAACATATGATCTTTGATTTCTCTCTTTGACCCATCTTAAACTTCTTAGGTAAATAATTCTCCTTCTTTTTCTTTACTTTCCTAGTGTGGGAGGCTAGGGCTTGATCTTCATTGCCATATTTTCTTCTCTTGCAGTTGTCTTAGATTATTCATGGTTATAATATTCCCAAATCCTACTGAACTTGGGAATCTTCTTTCTTGAAAAAAATCCTTGGATGAATGCATCCCATGACCTTGGGAGGCCATTCAAGGTAGTCATCACCATCTCTTCTCCTTCTATTGAGTCACCAATGGATTCTATCTACTCCTTTATTTGATTCACTCTTGAGAAGTAGGAGTGAATGGTTTCTGAGTTATTCATTTTCACATTCTTCAACTGAGATCTCACATTCATTCTTCGATTTATGTTGCTTCCCTCAAACAGACGAGTTAAGGTGTCCATCATTTGCTTTGGAGAAGATAATGATGATATATGATGGATAAGGTGGTCCTTAATGGAGTATGGAATAATCCTTTTTTCTCTCACCATGTCCTTATTATATTTTTCCTTAGCTTCATCTCCTTGAGGTTCTTGAACCTCTTCTATAATGAACGTATCCATTTCATGTTCTTCAAGAAGGAGTGTTACTCTGTACTTCCAGGCCATGAAGTTTTCAACTCCATCTAACTTCTCATCGATATTTGTTCTGGTAGTCATCCTACCTTCTGATGGTCTTGGTTTTTCCAGCAACTATATCTAGACTAAAAAGGCTCCCTTTTAGGCTTCTATACCTGCAACTAGCTTCTATTCAGGCCTGCTCTGATACCATGTTGGAATTTTAAATTTTCTAGTTAAACAATTACAATTACTTAATCCAATAGCAATTGTAGTAGGATCACTGAAAGATAGACAATCACATATACAATAGAACACAAAGATTATCCTTGGAAATCCCCATGGGGGAGAAAACCTAGCAACCAAAATCCTCAATATAGATTCCTTCAACCAGTACAATGATGCACTATAGCTCTCCAAGAAAGAACAAGACCAAAACACCAAAAGAACCAGTATCCAAGACTTGTGCGCTAGACCTTCTTATGCACTCCAATATGCACAAGAGAAGTGTGTGATTGTGTGTCCAAATGAGAGGAACATATCCTCTATTTATACACAACAATGTCTCTTGACCTAACTAACCCATAAAACAGGGTCGACTAGCCACAATGGGGATTTTTACAATTATAAGTAAAATACCAATAATAAAATAATTTATGTTGAGATGACTTGTACAATATAATTATAATAACCTTTTATAGGTTTAACTAAAACAAATATACAAGAATATCTTATGTAGTTACACCAAAATATTAATACATGCTTGAGGCATGTTTGGAGGCCCCTTTTGGTTTATGGTTGCATATGGTTGAGGTCCATGTTTTGGTGTCATTGATACATTCTTGAGACATATCCTTGGTATATTGTATATGGTTTTTATGCTTCATTGTTAGAGGCACATATTTGTGACATGGGAATATTTTATGGTATATGGTATGATGGATGCTTGAGGTACATTGTGGTACATGGTTGGATAGTTAATCGATGATATGGTACATATTTTGGTATAGCATAGGTTGATGGTACAATGGCATTTACAGGTTGATGATACAGTGACAGTGAAAACTTGGATACAATGATAGGTTGTTGGTTGATGTGAAAGTGGAAAGTTGGATGACAGGTTGATTACAGGTTGATTATCAAATGCAATGACAGTATTAGTGGTAGTGATAGTTTGGTCTACATTTATATTTCAGGGAGATAGGATGTGGCATGGAAATGGGGTCGCAACCTCCTACCGGTTGGTGCCAGAGAACTTAGGGATTCAAAGTTGGATCTTGAGAATCAGAGGGTTGTATCCTCCTTCTAGTTGGATCTGGAGAATTAAGGGAGTTGTAGCTTCCTTCAGGTTGGATCCAGAGAATTAAGGGAGTTGTAGCTTCCTTTAGGTTGGAGCCTTTAAATAGGGGGTCGTATCCTCCTTCTAGTTGTAGCTAGAGAATTGGGAAGTTGGTGCTTCCAATGAATGTAATATTTGATATATAAGAAAACATTATGTGGTTTTCTCCCATTTGGGTTTCCACGTAAATTATGGTGTACTGTGTACTTGATGTGATGCTTATGTTTATGTGATCATTATACATTATTGATATACTGCTAATTGACACATTGATGATATATTTCTACTACTGATTAATTTAAAATACTATGGTTAAAAGTGATAAAAGTAATAATACTTAATATTGATTCACCCCTCCCCCTCTTAGTATTCCAACACTATAAAGAAAAAATAAAATAGAAAAATTTCAAGAAGAGGATGTAAGAGACAAAGGAGATAATCAAGGAAAAAATTCTATAGATGAACCTTCTAAGCAACTAGAACAACAAGTTGGACCACCTGCAGGTAGTTTCATTGATCTAACCATGGAGGATTTAATTATTCCCAAATAAAGTACAACTAAAGGAAAGGATATCAAGGATAAATATGATGAGATGGTGCACATAGATTTATTTATTTATTTATTTTAACCTTGGAAATCCTGAAAGTAAGTCCTATAGCATGTCAAAGGACAACCAACCAGGAGGTGCAAACAAGCTCACTTATGTCTGAGTGAGTCTTGTCCCAGTGTATATGGAACCAAACTATAGTCATGTTTCCTCTTAGTGCCAGGTTATACCCCAAGAAAAACCAAGACCAAGTTTGAATAAACCCTTATACTTGGATCGGGGAGCATACTCCAACATACCAGATACAATTTTAGCTCTCTGTCTAGGAGCCAGCTAGTTTAGCCTCATAACCTAGAAGGTAAGATGGTGAACATAGATATAGTCAATAGATTGGATAATACTTTATATTAAAGAGATCATAATATACATGGCCCTATCGAGGAAGAGGAATATCTAGAATTGATAGCATGTAATACAACAAAACCAACCATATTCAAGAAGACACAGAGAATAAGAAGAATAGATTATATAATAAAATCATCTACATAATAGAGGAACAAGTGCTTGGCATAAATAAATCCATGTTGACTAATTTTCCCTTTTTTTTCTAGCCATCATTCATGTTATCCTTGATAAGGAAAAGTCACGAGAAGTTGATGTGTAGAACTTAAAAAAGAAGATTTCTTTATTAGAAAATCAGGTCAAATACTCCAACCCTTCTTAAGGTTTAGATTCAATTTTTGTACATCATGTACTAAAAGAGGACATGATTAATGCACAAATTAAAAGATACTTCTATACTAAGGCATTTGAACTACAAGAGTTGAGTTTATGAAACTCAATTTTGCATAAGGAGAATCGAACATGGAAGGAAAAACAAGGTAAAACTTAGGATATTCAAACAAAATTTATTAAATAGATCCAAAATAAAAGAGGTAATGAAGATTATAATATATGGTTTCTAAGTAAGACCAAAGTTTATGAAATGAAACGGGACATAGGTTATTGGAACAAGGAGGTGTACGAAGGTTAGAAGTAGGTGGAATAAGAATGGCTAATGTGCATAAAGGTATGGGATTTTATTGAATATAAAACCACTCAGTGCTATCCTCCTTCACTTGGTCCTCCATAAAGCTTCTATCTAGTGGACCAAGCATTGGAAAAAGTTGATCACATGATACAACTACATGAAATGGAAGTATGAAGTGTATTAGCCATTGAAAAATGAAACCTTCAGAATTTTCTCATGGAGGAAGTAAGAAAAAACACACAACTAAAATGTGTATTCCCTAAAATAGATAAATACATTAAAATATTTAATAGGGAATTGCCAATTTTGAAGGCTCCCAAAAACAACATACTTTTTTTCATGAAAATTTATGTAAAATGATTTTTGAACAATGGGAAACGAATGATAAAGAGTTGGTAGTTACAAATGAAACCCCTAGTTAACCTTAGGGTTAAGTTCAAATTGGTTATCATAACCAACTTTTGAAATTATATATATATATATAAGAATTTAAGAAGCTATAGGGGCTTTTGATGGTATGACTTTGGAAGGATTATTGTAATAGAACTACTTCTAATACTTTAATGAGTGAAGAAACCAATCATTGTCTAGAAAATTTTGATGAAACATATTTGTTTATACAAATGAATGTTATGAACTAATATGCAATTCAAATATTTGCATGTATGTTTTGTAAGTCCTTTTATATTGTATTTCAAGATATCTTGAAATGTTATATAAAGTATTTCATTTATATTCTTAAGCAATTTCTAAATAGTTTATTTTGTGTTTTAAGATTAGATTTATTTCTGAAAAAAAAAATATTGTTATTAAAATATGGAAATAACTATAGAATTACCTAGAAATTAAAAGATTAATTAATGATCATTGATCTAGGTGGATCTCGGTGGCCATCCACCTTTTCCACTGAATCAACATTTTCAAGCTTGTGGTTTTGATAAACCATGATATTCACCTTTTTGATGGGGAATGTAATGTAATCTACATTTTTTTATTACATATATCATGTAATAATTTCCTAGTGGTCTTATACACATGGTTAATGCACTAAATCCCATTAGAACTCCATAGTTAAGCATGCTCGGGCTAGAGTAGTACTAGGTGCCCACATATTCAACTTTGATGTTCTTCTCTACAACCTGTTCCCATAGAAAGTGATACTTGATTGTAATGTGCTTCATCTTGGAGTGCATCACTAGGTTCTTTGAGATACCTATGGTGCTTGTATTATCACAATAGATTGGAATGGGCTCATCATACTCAACCTGTAAATCAGTCAAAGTTTGTTTCATCCATAGAACCTGTGTACAACATGTTGTTGCTGCAATATATTCTGATTCGGCTGTAGATAAGGATACTGATGATTGTTTCTTGCTTATACATTATACTAAACACTCACCCAAGTAGAACATTACTCCACTGGTGCTTCATTGGTCATCAATGCAACCTACCCAATCTGCATCTGTGTAGGCAATAAGTTATAGATCCTTTCCTTTTGGATTCCGTAATCCAAACTCTTATGTTCCTTTAAGATATCTGAAAATACTGTTCATTACCAATACATGTGGTTCCTTTGGTGCTTCCTGAAATTGTGCCACCTGTCCAACTATCTACATTACATCTAGTCTAGATGCTATCACATATAGTAAGCTAACAATCATTGACCGGTATTGCCTATGGTCTATAGAGTTTGAATCATCATCGTTTCTAAACTTTCAAATGGTTTTCATAGGAGTGGTAACTGGTTTGTAATCTTCCATTCCAAACCTCTTTAGCCTTTCTTTGATATACTTAGTTTGAGAAATAAAAATTCATTGGTTTCTTTGATGCATCTTGATGTAGAGGTTGTTGTCTTCACTTCCTTTTCTGAACCCTGTCTGTTGTAGATATTTATCTAGTCTAGAGTACCATGCTCTAGGAGACTGTTTTAGACCATACAAGGCCTTCTTCAATCTGAACACTTAATCTGCGTTCTCTGGCAACTGAAATCATTCTAGTTGTTTGATGTAGACTTCTTCTTCATCTTCTGCTTCTTCTTCGTAAAGTTGTTCCATTGATTCATTTTCTTCTTCCTTTAATTCTTTTCCACCCATTTCATCAATTGCTACATTGATGCTCTCCACAACTTTTTTCAACCTTGGATTGTAACACTTGTATGCTTTCCCTATACTTTAGTAACCAAAAACTACTCCTTTGTCCACACAAGAGTCAAACTTTCCCATTCTTCTATCTTCTCTTTTGATGTAGCATTTGCTTCCAGATACTCTGAAGTGCTTCACGTTTTCAGGTCTTCCTTTCTATAACTCGTAGGAAGTTTTGTCAGTGTTGTTTCTGAGCATTACTCTATTTTGAATGTGAACTATTGTATGCACTACATGTGTCCAAAAAATATTTGTCAATTTTGAATCCATTAGAATTGTTCGATCCATTTCCTGTGTAATTATCATCCATTATGATAATGTTACTTTGTCCTTGAGCCACTCTCCGAACTAATCTATGAATCCATGCTCTCGTCCACTATCATATATCTGTCCAAACCTGCTAAGTGTTCTTATGAATCCATCTATGTTCATACTATCCAAGACTCTACTGCACATTGTCCATAATGTTAACCCATTTATCACTGTACGATCATGAAGTATTCACTACTACAGTTGATTGTACTTCTTCTAACTGACTGCTTTGGATCTTTCTATTCAAACTCTGCAAGATGCTCGAAGGATGGTTCTTTGGTCTATCACAACTATCGCATAGACTCCCCCTGTCTAATATTCATGTTACCTGGGAGTCTCTAAGCCGGATGGCTCAGAACAATTCCTGCTCTGATGTGTATTCATCATCATCTTCATTGGTATATTTATCATCTCTTTGAGCTCTGACTTCTTTCTTTCTGTCTTTGAATTCATCTTTCACTACAATGCTTGAAAGTTCAATCTCTTGAACCTGTTCCTTATTTTATTTCAATTGTTTTCCAAACCTTTTTGTATCTGACATCTTTATTTTTCTCTGTAGAATTTTCTTCATCTCGTTTTATTGTCAATCTTACGATCTCTTGGACCTAGTCTTTGTTCACTTGTTCTTCATATTTTCTTGTCCATACTTTCTTACATCTGATATCAATGTTCTCTTTCATGGAAGTATTGATCATGCTTCTACAATCACTATCTATGTGTCCATAGTTATGACATTTGTAACATTCAATGTTACTTGGGGCCACATAGGCATTTCTTGCTTGAACATTTCTTTTATAATCCCTGCAATCTACAACCTTATGTCCAAAATTAGTACAATAAAAAAAATGAACATAAAATAAATTTGCATACCTGGGAGTGAATGATCTTCTTTGTGGCATAGTCCTTCTAAATTTTTTCCTTGACTGATCATGATCATGATTGAAGCTTCTTTGTGGCTTGAACATGGATGGTCTTATTGAAGATGTATCTTCAATAGTTTTCTTAGATTCTTTTTTACCACGATTCCTTCCTTTGAGTACTTCTACATAACTCTTTCTATTTCCTTCATTCTTCTTTTCTAGCAACCTAGAGTGCTTCTCTTCATTTTCTATAACTGATGTGGATGTTTCTATCTCTTCAATGTTCTTGTTGAGCTTGCCAATTTTACTTCTCAATGTGACAACTTTTTCTTCAAGATTTTCAACCTCTTGTTCTTTCTTCATTATCTAGGACTTCATGACTTCTTCTATTATTTTCGCTTCTTCAAGATGAATTTTTAATGTGATTATTTCTTCTTCAAGTCCTTTATCTCATTGACCAAACTTTGCCTCAAGTTGGTTTAGATCGTTACTTATTTCCTTAAGATGATTTGTAAATATATTTTATCTCATTTCTTCTTATTCCTTCTATGCTTCTATGTTTGCTTCCAAATATTGTTGTAACAACCCTAGTTAAATAGTTGCATAGGGTTTATCAAGTATAGTTAATTAAATAATTAACTGTCCTAGTGTGTATTAGTTAAATAATGATTATATATTAATAATATTAATTTTTTATTTTTTTTTTAAATAAAAAGTAGAACCTTTGTATTAAACTGGCAAAAAATGCAAACAACTGGCATACATAGGCCAGCTGTCCTGCCAACAGAGGAAACCAGGACAACTGGCCTGTCCACTGTAACAACAAAAATTAGGCGTAGAGTCTCACCACCCTACCCGAGGGAAACCAGGGATTTTGTTCTGTGTGTTCAGCCGGACAGGAAAGACTAGACTAGAGCAAGTTAAACTAGGAACGGGAGAGCTACAGCTCTGGTACATAGTAATAGGAAAGAGCATAAAAACTATAAAAAACCAAAACCTATTCAGTCGAAATTGTCGCCATTGCCGGGGAGAACAAAGGGTTGCGTGCAAGTGGGACATTGACGTCGTGGAGTAGCTTTGGAGTAGGCCGCATATAGCATATCCAAGCACTGGCTGACTCTCATGGCTCAGAAGACCTGATCATCCACAAGGTTGCGCACTTCGAAGATCAGCTTGAGGTGTTCGGGATGCAGCAATGACGACGATGGTGGCGAGTTTCTTTCTGGATCCATTCTGTCTTGGCCCGGCTCCGATCCCCTTGTCTTGAAATCTAGTGACATCCCATGCTCCTGCTCCCCAGTGATGAAGTCCGGTGGATCCTCCTCCACCACGCAGGCCGCGTAGATTTCACTTTGAGCGGTGGCTGGCTGTGGAAAATTGCCCAAATTGGGAGCAATTGGCGAGTGATCGAAGCGCGTCGGAGGATCCCAGTTGTTCGGGACAACAAACATCCGACTCTTAGAAAAATCAGCAGGGAGCGTGATAGACAGGTCCTCCTCCACATATGTTTGGGGAAGCGAAGGTGCAGCGGTGGCGCCGCCTCTGCATTTTTTCCTAGCCACGAGAATTGCTCGAGCGAACTTCTGGTGGCATTTTCTTCGTGAATCCGCTGCATACTAGCTAGAGCCTCGTCAAGGCCGACCCCGAATCTGTGGCATGGTGAGCGCGAGGGTAAAACCTCCTGCTCTGCAGTGCTGATCTAGCTACGACAAATTCGTATGCAAGGTGGGAGGTCTGCTACCCTTGTGACTGTAATGAACATAACCCAGTGCTGAGAAATTCATTAATGTCGAGAGCTTAATGCTCTGGCTATCCGTTCCCTTTCCATGCGCGAGGAGCTCCATCATCATTCAGTGTCTACGGAGGCGAGGGATCTTATTAACTGCCCGCAGCCAGGAGGAGGGGCCTCCATTAATGGCGTTCCCATTGGCACCTCCACGTGCCTAGGCTGCGCCTCCACATGCTCAAGCTGCCCACATGGCACCCCATCCGGGGGAATAATATTAATTAATTAATTAATTAATTAATTAATTAATTATTAATTGTTTAATATATGTTGATTAATTAATTAATTGATTAATTAACACACTTAAGGTTTGGATAAAGAATTAAAGGATTAATAACTTTAATTTATTTATTATAAAACTTTATGTATGAAGGGAAAGGGCATTGAATGGAGGGATAAGATAGTAAATTGAAGGATAAGGTGGGTGGCATTAAATGAAGGAGGAGGCAATGAATGGGGGAGGATATGACTGGGTAGAGGCCTTCGGGAGAGGATTATGAAAATTTGGGGAGAGGAGCATTATTGGAGAGGAGGACTGTATTTTCTGGGGGATATTTTTCTGGTTTTGGAGTTTGGGTGGACTGTTACAGGGGTGCACCAGGTTGCTGGGAGTTTTGGTCTCGGGGGCCAGGAATCCTCATGGAATCCTGGAGCTAAGGAGTACGACATGCTCTGTTCCTAGCTAGCAGGGAGGAAGATTCAGTTTTGGGCAAAGTCTGGGCAGAGCAGCAGAGAGGACAACCAGAGGTCGGGAATTTAGCATCAGACAAAGGTATTTTTATTTATGCATTCTCATGAATATGTGATGGTTATTTAAATTTATTAGCATGATGTTCATAAATTTAATTTTCTTCTTCTTATATGTTGAATAATGAAATTGCTTATTGCTTATATGTCGAAATAATCTTAATTGTTTAAATTTACAAAAAAAAATTAGGCTTTGATAAATTAGGGCCTTACACATGGTATCAAAGATGTAGTTTAAAATCTAGGACCAAAGGGCCACCTACCCACCCATCCTCTTAACTCTGGACAGAAAGCTAAGCTATGTGTCCTGTAAACAACCCTGAAACTCTCTAAAACTTGTAAATCTGGGCTTGAGGGCCAAGCTCCAACTCCAACTCCAACTCCACCTAACCTGCAAGCCAAACACACACACACACACACACACACACACATATATATATATGAACAGTATGCACAGTGAAAAATGAAAAGGTATAATATTATACATATTGAAAGTAAATATATATATATATATATATATATATAACAAGAAAAACATTCGGGCCTGATATTAAATCTTCAAGGCCACACAAGTTTTGAGTCACAGCACACAATACCTAGAGCTCGAGTATAGCACTAAGCTCCCAAAGACCTTACTGAACAGTCCATAATCCATGCTCAACATGGTCAGTAGAACTCCCTACAAGACAATGAAGCATATGAATAAAATATTACAAGTATCCGCGTAATAAATATTAAATATTACAAATATTCAGGATTAGATATGAATAAAATAAAAATTATAAGAAAGATGAAAAATGAATATAGATAAAGTAATAAAAAGAATGTACACATGTCACACTACCAATTCACTCCTCTCCAGCATCTCCCAGACATCAAGCCGCATGCTCTTAAATCCTCCATCAAGACATAGTTATGGTGGTCACTTTGTCAAAACAATATCACCGATAGAAAAGTAAATAACCCAGCCATGAGTCAAGCACTATGCACTACGTGTCAAGTGAGATCCCCTCATTCCCACCGGGAACTATTTTCCGAGATAACCTCATTCACAGGAAGTTCGCTATGAATCGACGGAATTACAACCCTCCTCGCCCTCCTTCTGTCAGGCAAGTAGTTCCTACTCGACCCTTGAAATCAAACCTTTAACCTCAACCTCGACCTCACTCCATGATGAAAAATACCATTTCTTATTCAACTTGATGGCATGGAAATCATTACTTACAATCACCTATTTTGATAAGTTTCTAAGCCAATTTTTAATAATAACATATATAATGTGCAAGCTTAAAAGATTACCCATATTACCGGAGGAGAGGCATTGATTCAATTCTCTAAATTGAGGAGTCACAGGAAGGCAAGTTACAACAACTGCCCCATCTTCTCAGAGAGGTTAATTTCTTCATTAATCACTTGCAAAATAACCCAGCCAAGCACCTGCAAAATAACACAATTTAGCAAATAAAAAAAAAAATGAGCTCTTACCCAATCTCCAAGCCGAAATCTAATATCCATAGTCAATTGAGTTCTATCACTATGCATCAATAAACAACATTCAAAGTGGTGCATAAGCCCAGTCCATTGCACCAAGGAGGGAGCTCGCATGAAGAGATACTTCCTGCACTATGCATCAAACAATGCACAAGTGCCCGAGCCGTAGTGTCAAGCATCAAGAACCTACGAGTCTATATAATGCACTATGCATCACCATGAATAGGCTTGTAATCAACTCTATCGAGAATACAGAATGTAGGAGAGCAAATCCAAACTCCAAGCAAATAATTTGGTTTGCAATAAGCCTGACAAGCCCTCGAGCATTAATTTGCGCACCAATTTTGAACCTCTCACACATGTATTTATATGGAGGTGTACCTCGATGCGCAAAATATAAATCAAATAGCCCTTCCTATTCACAACAATCTGAAACATAGGGTCCTTGAAAATTGAAATATAAGAAAACTAACAATATCACCGACAGCATGGACTCAGATGCTTGATATTATCTCAAGGAGAAAGACTCAAGCCCTTGCTCCTGAGCATTTTGAGAATATGTGGAAAAACGGGTGTAATTACAAAAAGAAATAAATTGCAAATAGCTTATCAAAGCCTGTCAACCCTAGGGTATTGTCTGAGGTTTTTGATAAAACAAATCTTGGAAGGAAGCCATATAATGGACAACTAGAAAATTTAAGGATATTTAAGAGCTCTATTCCTGAAAATCATCCTAGTTTTTTTTCTCAATAGATAAAGCAATCTGTTGTGACATGGATCGATTCTCACATACAACAGTTGGCACCGCGCACCTACAAAACTGTTATTAGAATATAACTCTATCGAGATCACAGATATCCAAGAAGCCTAAAAAAAAAAAAAACCACACATACGCATCAACCACTGCACCATACCATATGCAGGACAACGCTCAAACCAAGCGCCAAGCCAAGTCACTAAGGAGCAACCCATATACACTATGCATCAAGTTGAAATATTGGCCTCTAAGGCCCATCTACAATTCACATCAAGCCATGGGCCTTTGAAAGACATCCACGACATGCCCATCAAACACCACAAGCATCGAGCACTCGTACCAAGTGTTCAATGAAGCACCCATGCATTGAGAACCAAAGGAGAGTCCACATGTGGACTATATGTGCAGTATGCGTATCCAGACTAAATCCACAATTTCCTTAACAGACAAACGAATAGACAAGATGATGACAAGATGAAACAATGGATGACATTCAATCAGGTTTAAAAAAAAAAAAACAGGGAAAACAAAAAAAAAAATGCAGAAAACCCTCGTGATAACGACAATAATGAATACAAATACTGGACCTTCCTTGGATAATAAAAATAAACTAAACAGAGTGCATCTCTGATAGAATCGATAACAGTAACATATAAGTCAAGTCACAAGACAACACACACAGCCAAAGATCAGCACCAAAGTTGAAACCAGCGCTAAGACACAGCCAAGAGAGGAGCCTGCAAGAGGCATTTTCTCTTGCACTTTACGTCAAGCCGAGCGCTCATTCAAACCGAGACCAAACGCTCAAGCACCGAGCTGAATGGAAAAATCCTTACTAGAGTGCAGAGAAGGGAGGCGGCCGAATGATAGGCGAAGAAGGGTTGGGCGCGTAGAGTTAGGGTTAAGAAAGAGAGCTGGGAGGTGTGTAGGGTTTTAGGAGGTGAATGAATTGGAGGAGGGCACGTGGACCTCATGCACCCACGATGCCCTATATTTATTTTTTATTTTTTATTTTTATTTATTTTATATATTTATAAATATTCATTAAATTAATCATTTAAAATTTGTTTTTACATATTCCATTTTTTGTTAAATATTATTAAATTTATGTTAAACATATGCTTTAATTGAATAGTTTAATTTTAAAATATTTTAAATTTATTTATATTTAAAATTGTGTTTAAATTATATTTAAATTAATGATCTAAATTCATGTTTAAATTTAAAACTACTTAAGGTGATTAAATTATTAGTAACTAATAAATTAGAATGATTAATTAACTAAGTGAGTGATCAATGTTAATGATAAATTATGGTTAGAAATCATGTTAATTAGTTTTAAACGAAAAGTTTAAAGGACTTAGACTAGGATAATCGGGAGGGGTTCCATGCGCGCTAGGAAGACAAGTTAGAGGAATAGGTGAGAGGGGTACAGTGCTAGCATAACTATCGAGGGAGAGGGTCAGTAGTTTTCTTATGCGAAGACATCAAGCTTAGACACTTAAACCCCAACCTAACCACCTCCCCTAAAGAGAGTAATGTTTGTTTACAGACAAGTAAAAAAAAAAACTTATGCCTAACCCTGTTTTCTAGTTTAAGTTGTGCGAATGTGGAACGTGCTTGAACTCACCCTGACAACTTTGGTTGATGTAGGTTAAATAATATAGGATGGTTAGGACTCAAGGAAATCAAGGCAGAGGGGCATCGTCATAGGCACCGCCAACACCACTAGCACCGCCACCACCATCGCTTGAACTAGCTCTCATACTGCACTCTTTGGAGGCCATAAATGAGACTTTAAAGGGGCGACAACCAGTAGGGATCGAACTGGAACCCCCACCATATGGAACGGGTAATCCAGAAGTGTCGAGGGATTCAGGGGGAGGACCTCCACCCGAAGACATCACTAGAGAACTGCAGAATATCAAACTTTTGTAGTTTTTCGGGGGTCGCGCCAATGAACGTGCAGAAGCATGGTTGGAAGGCATGACAAGGTGTTTTTCTTTAAGAGACTATGCATCCACTTCAAAGGCGAAGATAGCAATTTTTAGTTGAGAGACAGTGCCCTGAACTGGTGGGGCAACCTGGAGAGGCAACTACACCTTACCCTAGACACCGTGTCTTGGGAACTTTTCGAGGAGAGGTTCCAAAGGAAATATCTGCCAGCTTACTATGAGGAACAACAGGTAGGAGCATTTCATGCCTTAGTATAGGGAAATAGGACCGTAGAAGAATATGAGATCAAGTTTATGGAATTGGTCAAATATGTTTCATACATGGATAATGACCAATGACAGGAAAAATGCTTGGTCTATGGGATAAACCCTAAGATAAGGGCTATGGTGCGGATGTGGAAACCGTCTTCAGTAGCAGAAGCTGTGGAAAACATCTGTTATGAAGAGGAACACATGAACTTAACTGGAGGTACGAGACTGACCTTTCTGCATCATCCTGGATTCATGGGGAAGGCCCCTAGGACATTTTCTAGGGGAGGAAGATCAAGGCCACCTCCATATGGTAACAGAGTCACACCAAGGATAGTAGCCATAGGGATTTCAATGGTAGCGAGTACAACATCTCGTTCATCACCAACGATGTAGGCAGGTCCACGGCCATCTCAGGGAACAACTAGTAGGGGCAGGGGTTCCAGGGGAAGGAACTCATTTCAGAGACAGTCATAGAACAATGCACAAGTTCAATCTTGTGTTACCTGTTGGGGATGTGGAGGACCCCATTACCAGCGTGACTGCCCAGAGTTACAATCAATATTTGTGCATAGAGAAGGAAAGGCCCCGACGGGAAGAGCAAGTAGTAGCCACCAGATTTACGCAGCAGTTAATAATCGCCAGGCCAAACATCAATCCACGGTGGTGGAGTCATCAGGTATGCTAAATCATATCAATGTAAAGATTTTATTTGATTCTAGTGCTACAAATAGTTTCATTTCACCATCTACATTAGAAAAGAGTGGGTTGGCAGCCTACAAGCATGATGACTTTAAACAAGTCGAGATGGCTTCGGGGGAAAAACAAGCAGTAGGACCGAGCGTTGATAATTGTATAGTAGACCAGGGAATGTGTACTACCAGGTTGAAGGTATACGTTACTGCTCTCGGAGCATATGACCTAATCATTGGAATGGATTGGTTAGAAGCTCATCGAGTTTGGTGGATTGTTTCGCAAAAAGGGTGCTCTGTGTTGACGACGAAGGAAGGCCAATAGAGATCCAGGGTGTACAGAGAAGGGTGTCATTATGCTTTATCTCAACTATGAAGGTTAAGTGATGCTTGAGGCAAGGGTGTTGACTATATGTAGTGGAAGAAGTGAATGAAAGGAAGGGACCCTCCTTGGATCAGTACCTAGTATTGTCAGAATTTAAGGATGTTTTCCCGAACGAGTTACCAAGGTTACCTCCTGAGAGGGAGCTTGATTTTACTATTGAGCTAAAACCTAGTGCAAAACAAATTTCCAAGACTCTGCATCGGATGACAGCGTCGAAACTTTGTGAGTTGCAATTGCAGTTGAAAGAGTTACTGGACTTAGGGTTAATAAGGCCCAGTGTCTCACCTTGGGGTGCACCAGTAATTTTTGTAAAGAAGAAGGATGGTTCCTTACGATTGTGTATAGATTACAGGGACTTGAACCGTGCTACAGTGAAAAATAGGTACCCAATGTCGTGACTAGATGACCTCTTTGATCAGATGAAAGGAGCGGCGGTATTCTCAAAAACTGTCTTTCGAACTTGGTTTGGGCATTACGAGTTTGTTGTAGTACCTTTCGAATTGACCAATGCGCCAACAATATTCATGAGACTCATGAACGACGTATTTTGGAATTACTTAGACCATTTTGTACAAGTCTTTCTAGATGACATCCTCATCTATTCCAAAAATGAAAGAGAACATAAGGAACACTTACGAGTGGTGTTTTCCTACCTTAGAGAGAACACATTTTATGGGAAGTTGTCAAAGTGTTCCTTCTTCCAGAGAGAGATCCACTATTTAGTTCATATCATTTCCGGTGAAGGAATCTCTGTGGACCCAGAAAAGGTAAAGGCCATTAGGGAGTGGCCAGTGCCAAAAAATGCCCATGAGGTGAGAAGCTTCATGGGGCTAGTAGGTTATTATTGGATATTTGTGGAAGGATTCTCAAAAATAGCGAAACCCATCACCACTTTGCAACGCAAGGGGGTCAGGTATGAACGGATAGAAGAATGTGATAGTGAATTCAGTGAGCTTAAGAGGTTACTAACTAGTGTGCCAATTCTACGAGTGTCGTATATGGAAAAGGACTTCACAGTTTGCACAGATGCCTCAAAGCAAGGGTTGGGGGCTGTGCTAATGCGAGATGGAGGAGTGATAGATTATGCATCAAGGAAGTTGAAGAAACACGAGGATCTTTACGCTAATCATGATTTAGAGTTGGTAGTTGTAATGCTAGCTCTGAAACCTTGGAGGCACTATCTTGTGGGGCAAAACTTTGAGCTCAAAATGGACCATCAAAGTTTAAAACATCTCTTCACTCAAAGGGATCTGAATGCCAAGCAAAGGTGATGGAGTGAGTTTATGAGTGAGTATGATTTTGGTATTTCTTACATCAAGGGAAAGGAAAATGTGGTTGCAGATGCCTTGAGTAGAAGACCACGTGTCTTCTCCTTGTTACCCTTAAAAGTCAATCTAAGGGAACGTGTGTTGACGCAACTCCAAGGAGACAGTTGGTATTTAAAGGTTACTTCAAACCTCCAGAGTGGGAGGCAATTAGATCCAAAGTATGAAGGATATATTCTGGAAGCAGACAGACTGTTAAGATATCGAGGAAGGATGTACGTCCCCGATGGTGGGGATATTCGAAGCATCATACTGAAGGAATCCCATAGAGCACTTTATTGTGCACATCCGGGTGTGAAGAAGATGTATGCAGACATGAGAAAGCTCTTCTTCTGGGTAGGCATGAAGCATGATGTAGTCCATTTCGTCACCAAGTGCCTAGAGTGTCAACAAGTGAAAGCTGACCACCACCACCCGGCACACCTCCTACAACCACATGATGTTCCTATGTCCAAATGGGAAGTCATTTCTATGGATTTTATTGTGGGGTTGCCGCTCACATCTCATAGACACAATGCCATTCTTGTGATAGTTGATAAGTTAACCAAGAGTGGTCATTTTATTCCAGTTAGAGACACTTATGATGTCACTGATGTGGCATGTGCGTTTGTAAGTGAGGTCATCCGTTTGCATAGGATACCTAAGAAGATCATTTCAGATAGGGACTCCAGATTCACTTCTAGGTTTTGGACAAATTTGCAGTCAGCATTGGGAACCCAGTTGAACTTAAGCACATCTTATCATCCTGAAATAGATGGGAAAACTAAGAGAGTAAACCAATTCATGGAAGACATTCTTAGGCTGTATGTCATGGATAATCAAACCCATTGGGAGAAGTACCTACCTTTGGTAGATTTTGCCTACAATAACAGTTTTCATAGCTCCATCGGAATGCCACCCTACGAAGCTCTGTATGGAAGGCCATGCAGAACGTCGTTGAGTTGGGATAGATTAGAAGATCGAGTAACAGTTGGGAAATAATTGATTCAAGAGATGGAGGAACAGGTGATTCAGATTAGGCAGAGACTAAAGGAAGCACAGAATAGGCAGAAAAGTTATGCGGATGCACACAAGACCGATCGAAGTTATGAAGTGGGAGACCAGGTTTTCATTCGTATCAGACCTAATAAGTGTACCATATGGTTCGGGAAGGGGACAAAGTTGTCACCTTGATTTATAGGATTGTTCAAAATCCAAGAGAAAATTGGACCCATTGCCTATCGTCTCGTACTGCCACCCCACTTGCATAAAACTCATAACGTTTTTCATGTATCTGTTTTACGTCATTATGTTGTTGATGAATCACATAAACTAAATTGGAAGGAATTGCAGGTATC
>JZKD02S0178037.1:32998-57956 GCA_000966675.3 Picea glauca
CCACTGTATATTCCATTGTAGGGTGTGGACCCTAGTCCTGTTAGGAGGGGTGGAGGCATTTCCCACCGTGTATCCTCCAAAACCTGAAGTCATGGGAGGACGGTGTTAGCTCACGATCCCCTAGACATGTGATGATGACTGTTAGTTTCCTGTTGGAGAAGCTTGGTCAAGATAGTGACACTTCCTCTTACGGGTTCAATTTGGAGTTAGGTCAATATAGTTGACACTCCAAGATAGTCCAGCAGAGGAAGGATAGGAATGAAGATGGAAGTAAGTTAGGGAGGAAGGATGAGTAGAAATAGTTGAGAGAGTATGGAGATTTGTCTTATGGTGGAATTTATTGTTTTTCCCTTCTGAAAACAAAATGTGTATATATGAATATTCATAATTACATAACTAAACCACAGTTGTCTAAATAAAATTGTTGAACTAGATAATTGTAATTAAAGGATTTCACAAACATTTGATTGGTTTATTGTCTTTTATAAAAGAATAGTCTTGTTGATTGGATTGGATGCACACATAAATTACGATAAGGGTGATAGTTATTGATTATTAGTACATGCACGAGACTTGTATGTACTAGCTACACATGCATTTCTTGTACATGTACACTAGTATGTATGAGTTTCTTGGCTTACTTACTAATAATGTCAGTTAATTGTTATGAATGTGTGAACTATGTGTCTTTTCCCTTGTATCATAAAATACTTTAACTTCGAGACAAAGTTTCCTGAAGGGTGGGTGTATGTAACAACCCTAGTTAAATAGTTGCATAGGGTTTATCAAGTATAGTTAATTAAATAATTAACTATCCTAGTGTGTATTAGTTAAATAACGATTATATATTAATAATATTAATTGTTTATTTATTAATTGTTTAATTGTTTAATATATGTTGATTAATTAATTAATTGATTAATTAACACACTTAAGTTTTGGGTAAAGAATTAAAGGATTAATAACTTTAATTTTTTTATTATAAAACTTTACGTATGAAGGGAAAGGGCATTGAATGGAGGGATAAGGTAGTAAATGGAGGGATAAGATGGGTTGCATTAAATGAAGGAGGAGGCAGTGAATGGGGGAGGATATGATTGGGCAGAGGCCTTCGGGAGAGGATTATGAAAATTTGGGGAGAGGAGCATTGTTGGAGAGGAGGACTGTATTTTCTGGGGGATATTTTTCTGGTTTTGGAGTTTGGGTGGACTGTTATAGGGGTACACCAGGTTGCTGGGAGTTTTGGGCTCAGGGGCCAGGAATCCTCACAGAATCCTGGAGCTAGGGAGCTAGACAGGCCATGTTCCTAGCTGGCAGGGAGGAAGATTCAGTTTTGGGTAGAGTCTAGGCAGAGCAGCAGAGAGGACAACCAAAGGTCGGGAATTTAGCATCAGACAAAGGAATTTTTATTTATGTATTCTCATGAATATGTGATGGTTATTTAAATTTATTATCATGTTGTTCATAAATTTAAATTTCTGCTACTTAGATGCTGAATAATGAAATTGCTTATTGCTTATACGTCGAAATAATCTTAATTGTTTAAATTTACAAAAAAAAATTAGGCTTTGATAAATTAGGGCCTTACAATTGCTTTTGATATTGAAGATTTTCTTCGATCTTTCTGGATTCTTCTAGTTGATTTCTTAATTTCTCAATGACCTATTGGTCTTCTTCAAAAATGTTAACACTTTCCTTTTGTTTTGTTGGCCCTTGGTCATGTATTAAGGAAGAAAGAGAAGATTAAGGAAGAATAAAGACAAAGTATGAAGTGTGTGGAAGGCACACAAACTGAGGAAGGGTCGAAGTTGTTAAAGAAGCATAAAAGAAGGAACAAAGTAAAGGAAAGAAATCCATTGAAAGAGAATATCAAGGAAGACAAAGAAGCAAAGAAGATAGATCGTGGAAAAGTAAACAATCAGAAGAAGAAACTAATGGGTGCTTTGGAGCACCTCACAGAGAAGAAAGAAGAACATGTCGACGAAGTCCTTAAAATGAGGGTTACGTGGACCTAGGGTTTTGGAAATGTGGATCTAGGGTTTTGGCACCTGGGCTTCAGTCCATGGTTTTCTAAGAGTCATGGAATGCATAAATAGAGGTCTAGAAGAGTTGAGATAAAGAGGTGATATTGGTGTTGAGATGTAGAAATGTTATGTTTTAGGGTATTCTTGTATTTTGGGTCTTCAACTAGGTGCGAAGATCAACTCTACAGCTAGGTGCGTAGGGATAGGAAGTAAAGAGGAAGAGAGAGAAGGATCTGCAACTAAGTGCAAATATAGAACTGTATATATTCATCTATTCTATCAATAAACATAGTTTTGTGGACGTAGCCCTAGGGAGAGGGTGAACCATGTAAAATCTTATTGTTCCATGTGGTTGATTCTTTGTTATTGAATACCCTTTATACTGTTATTGCACTGTTATTTTTCCTGATGAAGATAAGTAGATATAACTTACTTTGTGAAGTTAAGAATAATATTGTTAAGGATATCTGGGTTATTTTGCGTTGTTGTTTAAGAATCTTCTTGCATTTCTTCTGGTTGTAGACACTTGTGTCCTGCAACCCCCTTATTGCTACTTTGGATGATACTTCATCTACTTCACAGGTGTTTCCATAAGGGCCATTAGTTAGGGTTTGTTGGTGCACTGTTAGAGTTGAAACCTAGGTATGCCCCTGTGCCAACAAATGGTTCCATTTCTAGGATCGGGATATTCTTGAGGGAATGTCAAGGTGGTTTCCATCGAGGACAAAAATCCAAGTTTGGATAGAAGAACAAGAAAAGGACGTCGTTGAAGCTCATAAAAAAAACCATAGAATTAGTACAAAAGACTAGTTGGGAAGGTACATCTTTACTGAGGTGCATGAGTTTTTCTTTGCAGGAATTTGTCAGAAGTTGTACGAGTTGTTAGCCAGACTAGCAGACACTAAGTTTGAAATCAGATCTAGACCACCTGTGGTTTGGACATCGACATTGATTAAGAAATTCAAGAAGGTTGACAACATTGTATCAAGGGAAGTGGATCTCAGGGTACATTATTGAATTTTCTATTGACAGAGTGGAATCATATAGTCAAGCAAAGAGGTATTTCTTCAAGGGACCTAGAGGAATGTTTCTACACTCTTTGAAGTTGAATATTAAGATGCTATTGCATGAGAAGAATATCTTGAATATACAATAATCAGTTGGATTTTAAAGATAATGTTTAAGAATTCAGACAATGATAATGACATAGAGGCTGGACACACACACAGTGGGAGATCATTCAGAAAGATCCCTCTTGTGAACCTGTTTAATAATATTTACATGCCATTAGCACAAGATGAAGGATTCTACAGTGGAGAAGAAGAAGAGAAATCAGACAAAGAGTATTTAGATTTCGCAAGGGCAGAGGAAGTAGAGACTGAAGAACCTCATAGAGAAGAACTAGGAACTTCAGGTATTGTGCCTACTGTCGAAGTAAGTATTGCTACTCCTCATGTTGTTTTAGCAAAACCAAGTAACCAAAGTAACCAGAGTAGCCAGAGTAATCAAATCACTCAGAGTATTGTGACAAGCAGTTTAGTACAGAATCAGTCGAGAAACCAAGGAAAATAAATGGAAGATGAAATGAGGTTACCTATTTTCAGAGGAGATGGATCTAAGGATCCTAACCAGCACTGGTTTTTATACAAAGATATATGGAGTATTAAGAAAGTCATTGACGAAGCTGTTAAGAGAGCTCAGTTTAGTACCACCTTGAGAGATTGTGCACTGAGCTGGTATATGAAGTTTTTTACAACATCTAGAAGAGTTATAGCACTTAATGACATTAATACTGTGTTGAGTGCAGAGTTCAAGAAGCCTAATTCGGAGTCGCAGTGCATTACAAATTTGAAGGAAATCAAGCAGAAGGTGACTAAACCTGTTTGGGAATTTGATCAGAGGTTTAAGACCTTGACATGTCGTTTAAGTTTTTAGATTCCAAATGAACATCATAAGGAATGGTTCATCGTTGTCATCCTACCACACATTAGAGTTCCTTTAACGCAACATAAGGTCACTTTGCAGGTCAAGACATTAGAGATTTCCATGAAACTAGAAGAAACTCCAGTAGGAGAATCCAATCCAGGTATGAGTCAGATTTTGAATCAATTAACTAGTTTATATTTACAGGTTGAAGACATGAGTAAAGATAGAGAAAAAGAGAAAAGAGAAGACATCTGGTGTATTAGATGTAAAGCAAAGGGCCATGACAAAGAGCAATGTCCTTTATTTAATGAATACTTGGCCTCTAGAGATCCTAACCCTTTGAAGTAGGCTACTTTACCATGGTGCGAGGTATGTAGAACTAGACATCACCCTGGTGAATGTTATTATATGCAAAAATATGTCTAGACACCCACCAATATTTATTGTACATTCTGTAAATATTTGGGGCACAATGTGAAGGATTGTAGGGCTTATGAACTCATGCATGAAAGCTCAAGGGATGCATATATAATTCAAGGATAATTACATCCAGAAGGGAATGTTGCGCGGTTCAATTCCCCAGGAAGAGGAAGCTTCACCCCTCATAGTGGGTTCAGAGGAAGAGGACGAGGAGGAGGCATGGGTCGAGGTCGAGGTCAAATTATTTTCTATAACTGCACCCAACCAAGTCATTTGGAAAGGGATTGTCAGAACCCTTGTACTACTTGCATCTATTGTAATTCATTTGACCATGTCATTGAATACTGTCCAGTATTGGTAGCTAAAGTTTGGGAAAGACGAGGTGGAAACCAGCAAGTCCAAAAAATATCAGTTGAACCTCACGGTGAGGAACCTAGAGTTGCTATTATTACTAGAGGAGGCTTTGTCATAGGAGAGGATAGGGTGACTCCAGGAAATAATGCAGATGGATCAGGGATCAGAAGAGCTTAAGAGAAGGTGCCATTGTTTGATCCAAGGAAAGAAAAGCATACTTTTGAAGAAGAAAGAAGAGAATTTGTAGGTGAACATGCTTCTTCATCTAGGGAACAACCAGAAGTAAGGGAATGTGAAATGTCTCCAGCATTTGATCAGTCTTCCCCACCTAGACAAGGAAAAGAGGTAAGAAAGCTTGTGGACTTCTTGTATACTTGTATTGATTTGATTAAATATGAGAGAGTTGTGCAGGAACTAAAACACCTGATAAGACAATATGAAATTGGAAGAGTAGATCCTCTG
The DNA here is from genome assembly GCA_000966675.3 of Picea glauca. NCBI lineage: Eukaryota > Viridiplantae > Streptophyta > Pinopsida > Pinales > Pinaceae > Picea > Picea glauca. Next base: position 38,185 of record JZKD02S0178037.1, read on the forward strand.
CTGAGTAGAGATGTGAATCAAGTATCTAGAAAAAGGAGGACAAGCAAGAAACTGCACCTTAATTCTTATATTGGAGACTATGACATGGATTATGTGGTCCTTGACCTAGGATCATAAGTAAATGTTATGATGAAGTAGACTTGGGCATTGATGGGAAAACCTAAATTGGTTTACTCTCCTATTAGGCTCAGGATGGCTAATCAGTAGGCAGTGAGCCCCTTTGGAAGACTAGAGAATGTCCCTATGGACATCGATAGAGTGAGGACATTTGCATACTTCGAAGTGATCGAGATTGTTGATGATAGTTGTTGCTATCCTACATTGTTGAGTATTGATTGGGATTTCAAAAATTTGAATGTTATTGACCTGAGAAAGAGAAGAATGAAATTTGAAGGTCATGGCCTTAGGGTCATTGCACCTCTTTACCCCGATGAAGGTCGCAGATACACAGAACCTATAAGATAAGAAGACCATGCATATGAGCTAGAGAACATCTATAAAATGACAATAGGACAACAGGATTATATTAATCCTACAACAGATGGAAATCTAAGTTGGTGAAGTGCAAGTGCATGCTCGTCAGATTCAGAAGAAGAATTGGAAAATTGGCAGAACATAATGCATGAAGTCTCTACGTGGAGGTGTGTCAAATTGACTAAGGCAGTTCGTTGGATTGGAACAAAAGTAAGTAATCTTCCTACATTTTATGGCTTGAATAATTTAGATACATTTCTATTTGAATTTGAAGGAATTGTACTAGTACAACAAAGGTTGTTGGCACTAGATGAAGCCTTGAAAGAAATGCCAGCTAGATGGTGGGGAACACACAAGAAGAACATCATGGAGTGGGTACAATGTTGCACCTTGTTGACTGTGCGCTTTTCATACCAAGTTGAAGGTTGTGAAGTTTGATACATAGGTCAGAGTTGTCTTAAGGACCATGTGTGAAGTTGTGAGGAATCCTGGAGCAACATTCCTAAAGAAAAATGGGTACATAAGTTCATTAACACCTTAGATACTACGCCTATCAACTGGTATCTTCAAGAAGAACTACACTTAGTCACTACAGATTGGTATGATATGACCCAAAACTTTATAGCTACATTCCTATTTGAAATTCAGTACCCCACAGTAGATCAGGATTTACAAATTGTAAGACAGAAGGTCTTTCAGGAGGCACCTAACCCCCCTCTTGAACAAGAAGAAGATGAATGGACTACACCTCTTCAATGGTTACAGGGTTGTTATAATATTAATGCTGATGAGGATGATGACCCTAGGAATGTGAACATTTCAGAAACTGAAGGAAAAAGAGATATAGAAGGGCAATGGATTGATTTACCTTTTGTTGGGAAGCCTATTAAAATTAAGAAGGTTAATATTGGAACAGAGCAAGCACCTAAGTTGGAAAATGTTGGAGATTATCGGGATGATGCTACTATTAGTAAGATTAAAGAACTATTGCATGAGTATCAAGACTTGTTTCCAACCAAGTTCACATACATGAAGGGAATTAAAGGGCCCATGGGAGAAATGAATATCCCTTTGAAAGAAGATGCAAGGCCTTTCAAGAAGAGGCATTACAGACTGAATCCCAAGTACAAGAAAAAAGTTAAGACTGAATTAGATAGAATTTTGGAAGTGGGAATTATAGAACCAGTCGAAGAATCTAAATGGATCATGCCTATGGTGGTCCAAGATAAGAATACATGAGAAATCACAATCTATGTATATCTAAGGAAATTGAATGATGCGTGTTTACATGATCCATTTCCTACACCTTTTACTGATGAATTTCTAGATAATGTAGGAGGTAAGGAAGTTTATTCATTCACAGATGGATTTTCAGGCTATCACTAGATCAAAATTGCTAAGGAGGACAAACATAAGACTATGTTTGCAACAGAATGGGGTTATTTTCAGTACACTGTAATGCCTTTTGGTTTGATGAATGCACCAACCATCTTTTCTAGGGTGGTGGTCAAAGAATTTAAGGAATTTTTACATAAGTTTTTGGAGGCATACTTTGATGACTAGACCATTTTTAGTGTATTGAAAGATCATATTGAATGTTTGATATTAATGTTGGACAAGTGCAAGAAATGTCATATTTCCCTGAACTTGAAGAAGTGTATTTTATTTTCACATTTTGGAGTGTTGTTAGGATACATTGTGTGTAAGTAGGGGTTATTGGTAGATCGTTCCAAGATTGCTATCATTGTTGATATACCTCCTCCTACTTCGGTTAGACAGTTGCACACTGCATTGGGACATAATAGATACTACAAAAAGTTTATTAAGGGTTACACACAGATAAAAACACCTATGGAGAAGATATTAAAGAAGGACAATAAGTTTCAATGGATAGAGGAATTCCAATAAAGCTTCGACACATTAAAGCATAAAATGATCACTGCGCCTATTTTGGTTTTTCTGGATTGGAGTAAGGAATTCCATGTTCATGTCGATGCTTGATCCATTGCATTAGGAGTATTTTTAGCACAGCCAGGTGCATGAGATATTGACCACCCTATAGCCTTTGCTAGTAGGAATATTTCTACATCTGAAATGAATTATACTACCACTAAACGAGAAGGCTTAGCTATGGTATATGCATTGTAGAATTTTAGACACTACTTGTTGGGAGGACATTTTAAGATGTTTACTGATCATTATGCATTGAAGTACTTAGTCAACAAGCCATTGTTGGGGGGAAGGATATGCAGATGGATATTATTATTCCATGAGTATGAATTTGAGATTGTGGTCAAGCCAGGAAGAATGAATAAGGGACCTGACCACTTATCTAGGTTAGAACATGGAGAGGAACCTACCAGTTTGGATGATACGCTACCAGATGCACAGTTGTTTTCCATCAGGAAATTCGAGGACCACTTCATCAATATAGTCCAGTTCCTTTTCATAGGAATGGCACCTCGCGAGTATACAGTTATTTAGAAAAAATAGTTGGTAGTCTGGGCTGCATATTTTAAACTTATAGCTGGACATTTATATAATATGGGACCGGATGACATCTTAAGAAGATGTTTTATGGAGTCATAAAGACCATTGATTCTTGTAGAAGAACATGAAGGCATCGCAGGAGGACATTATGTAGGGAAATCAACAATGCAGAAGGTTCTCAGAACTGGCCTCTGGTGGCCCACTTTACATAAGGATGTTGAGGAATACTACATAGCTTATGATGTATGTCAAAGAGTAGGGAAGCCTTCTAGAAGGGATGATATACCTTTAGCACCCCAGTTAACTTTACAAAAATTTTAGAAATGGGATATTGACTTTGTGGGACCTATCAACCCACCAGGGAAGCACACAGGAGCTCGATATATCATCACTGCTACAGAGTATTTGACCAGATGGGCAGAAGCAATAGAAGTTAAAGACTATAGTGCAGCTACATCTGCGTGGTTCATCTTTGATTATATCATAACTAGATTTGGATGCCCAAAGATCCTTATGAGTGATCAAGGAACACACTTCATTAACAAAACTATTGAAGCCTTGAATCAGGAGTTCAAAGTTTACCATTAGAAGAGAACACCATATCACCCACAAGTGAATGGTACAGTCGAAGCTTTCAATAATATTTTGGAGACAACGCTAACTAAGATTTGCAGTGTTAACATAGATGATTGGGATTTGAGAATTCTAGTAGTATTATGGGCTTATCAAACTACTTTCAAAAAGTTAACAATGCAGACTCCCTTCAAGTTAGTTTATGGCCTGGAATCAGTGGTACCTATGGAATATTTGGTTCCTAGTTTAAGAATTGCAGCATTTATAGGTATGGATGACACCGACGTTGTTCAATACAGGCTCACATAATTGATGGAACTAGAGGAAGATAGGTTCATTGCAGGATTTCATCAGGAGGTACAAAAATAACGATAAAAGGCTTACCATGACAGACATATCAAGAAGAAAGAATTTAAACAAGGAGATTTGGTACTTTTATATGACAGCAAGTTCATGAAGCATCCAAGAAATTTCAAGACACATTGGCTTGGACCATTCAAGGTTGTCTATGTTACAGAAGGTGGAGCTGCATAGTTGAAAAATATTAATGGAGAATGGAAGGATGGTTTAGTAAATGGGAGCCAGTTGAAGTTGTATTATGACAACCAACTGCCTTGTAGCTCTCAGTAAAATAAAAGGAATAAGGGTCTAGGTACCAGGTGCAGTTGAAATTGGGTACCAGACATAGACAAGACAGTCTACACATGATAGGGAGGGATAGAGAAGAAAGTGTAGGTAGCTTCATGCAGTCTACAGTCGAAGTAATACAAAAGGCTCAACCCTATAGTGACTCAGGACGAGTCACATGTGAGTGTTGGGGGCCTGTTGGTCCTTGGTCATGCATTAAGGAAGAAAACGAAGATTAAGGAAGAAGAAAGACAAAGTATGAAGTGCATGAAAGGCACACAAACCGAGGAAGCGTTGAAGTGGTTAAAGAAGCATAAAAGAAGGAACAAAGTAAAGGAAAGCAAGTCATTGAAAGAGAAGATCAAGGAAGACAAAGTAACAAAGAAGATAGATCATGGACAAGTAAACAAGTGGAAGAAGACACTAATGGGTTCTTTGGAGCACCTCTCGGAGAAGAAGGAAGAACAAGTCGGTGAAGTCCTTAAAATGAGGGTTATGTGGACCTAGGGTTTTGGCAATGTGGATCTAGGGTTTTGGCACCTAGGCTTCGGTCCATAGTTTTCTAAGAGTCATGGAATGTATAAATAGAGGTCTAGAAGAGTTGATATAAAGAGGTGATATTGGTGTTGAGATGTAGAAGTGTTATGTTTTAGGGTATTCTTTTATTTTGGGTCTTCATCTTGGTGCGAAGATCAACTCTGCAGCCGAGTGTGCAAGGATAGGAAGTAAAGAGGAAGAGAGAGTAGGATCTGCAATTGAGTGCACAGATAGAACTGTATATCTTCATCTATTCTATCAATACATGCAGTTTTGTGGACGTATCCCTAGGGAGAGGGTGAACCACGTAAAATATTGTTGTTCCATGTGGTTGATGCTTTGTTATTTACTACCCTTTATATTGTTATTGCACTATTATTTTTCCTGTTGAAGATAAGTAGATATAACTTAGGCCTTTCATGTCCAGATGGCTTTCATGTAAAACATTGGTGGGAAACTTACTGGGAGAAAAGTTCCACATAGGAGTCTGGAATATATGGGGTCGAGCCCACCTGGGATTTTTGTGTGGATGCGGTCAAGTAACAATATTACCCTATTGGTAACTATGATGACCAATACATGAGATGGACCACGTTGCATCAAGAGAGGGGGAAAAAAAGTGTCAGAGTTTTTGAATATCTTCCATACCTTGCACACCAAGTTGGGTATCAAATATTATGAGTGACATTTGATTTTGAAATACCGTGGGGCTCTACACAGATACATCCAAACTGAAATGGATTTTCTGGACATCTCATCATCGGGTGTTTCTTATCAATATGTTTTCAAAATCAAGCATAAATTTAATCACCAGAACAAACGGGAGTTTGGGTATGAAAATACACAACAACCAAAGCATGATAAATAGGGCCCTAACAAATAACCTTCCGATAACCCATCCAATCCACAGGAAAAGAAGGGTCACAGGAAGACAAAGAAGGACATTGGAAAGTGGTGTGATTTTCACAAAATACCCTAACACAAAATTGATGAATGTCGCTCAAAAAATTCATTGGTGGCTAAGATCAAAGACAAGGAGCCAAACCCTGATTCAAAATTTGATTCAAAAAATACTAGTAGAAGACAGATCATCGACGTGTACCCCACTGCTACTGTCATGACCACAACAATTCAAATAGAAGAAGCAAAATATCCTGAAGAGGGGGACTACCTTTTTCATTCACAAATGTGGGTGAAGGGGACCCCATTTCATTTTATTGTTGATAGGAAAATCCAGAAGAACCTCATCTTAATAGAGGTCATCAAATAGTTGGGATTGTCGACAACACCACACCCGCAACCATACAAAATCAGGTGGATTCACCAGGGAAGAGATCTTTGTGTCAACCAACAATGTCGATTTTCATACGACATTCATCCCTTCAATTATGAGGTATTATGTGATGTTTCCCCGCTATATGTATGTGATGTTGTCTTGGGCCAACCATATATGTGGAAGTTCCATCCTATTTATGTTTCTCGACCCCATAGTGTCATTTTTATTATGCGGGGTCATATCTACAGGATACCATAGGTATTTCCAACTACTTTCCCACCTAAAAAATGCTGCAAGGTAGTATCTCATACTAAAAAGTTGAGATTCTTCATATTTTGTTCAAAATGTGAACAGAAGAACACCGCAACCACTGCAGCCTCAGACCAAGCACCTTTTGTCCAGCAGAAGCAGGTCGGAAATATTGAAGCAAAGTGAAAGGATTCCTTCTGCACACATTCATCTCATGTATCTAGACTGGTTAAAAAGGTCCAACCTTTCCATCCACAAGTTCATGACAACCTTCAACAAGCTAAGCAATGCAACTTCTCCAGCAAGGCAAGCAACTCATCAAGATGCAGATTCAACAAATGATTTTCCCTCTCCCACAGGAACTCAAAAAAATGGAGACCATTGGTTCCTAAGGAGGGAGGATTGATTCAGGTGGATATCGGTGGCCACCCACCTATTCCAACTGGCTCAAAACAGTCTTCTAGCAATTTACTATTTTTAGCAATTTTTCGGTTCCTAAACTTTTGGGGGCATTTTGAGGGCCTAAATGAATTTTTTTCAAGATAGATCACCTCAAAGATATATAAAGTCTCTAATTGATCCCCCAAAATGAATCTCCTAGATGATACCTATACAATGATCTATCATGCACCCCAAACGAAGATCGTATGACAAAGTTATGCCCACGGGAAGTTGATACACCAAACTACCGAAAACGGGGTCAACAAAACTATTAGCTTTTCATCTTTCAGGGTTAGGGTTTTGGATTTTATTTATGTTAAAAATGACTTTAGGGCCTCATTTTAATCATCTTCTTTTTAATGTGAGTATCCATCACATCTCTTCTAAGAGATAAGCTATCACCATTCTAGTGAGTCTTTCACTCTGTATTTCTACAATTTTGTACATTTTTCTCATTAATAGAAATTGTGTATTACTGTATCTATGTGTTTATGGTTTCATATTTGATATATTTATATTATATTATTGGATATCTAAGATATCTTTGTACATTTATTTATTATATCTCTGCTCTCATTTCGTGCTAAAAATAATCTAGATCATTATGGTAGCCCCCGAAGTGTGGATAAGGAACCCATGTTTGTTTGAGGAATAATGTAATGAATATAAATGAATTTGGAGGAGAGACTATTCTATATTGATAGTACATGTCATATTGTTTTTTTTTATATGTGGTATGTCACATAACTCCTCACGGTTAGGTAGATATGGCCTTGTGAAGTTAAAAACCCTTTAGAATAATCGAGAAGCCCCTAGAAGGTCAACAAGAAGTCAAAATCTTCTAGAAAGTCGTAAAGAATATTCCCTAGTTAAATTTGTTGCAATAAGAAAAAAATTAAAAATAAATGAGTTGCAACAAGAAGTGGTGAGTTTACTAATTTTGGATAAAGTAGTTGCAAGTGGGTAAAGTAGTTGAAAGTGGGTTAGCCCTAAAAGAGGGAAGTTGGGTAAAACAGGTGGAAGATGACCCCTAAAGGAAGCTACTTGGAGAGCATAAATAAGAGATAAAGGGTCTCCCATTAACACCTAATTGAGCACATTGAATATTTTTTTTTGAAATTTTATGGGAAGGTATCATTGGCAAATCTAAAGCAGTGAGTTTGAAGAAACGACATTCGACGAAGAGAGAAGTTGCATAAGTCGAAGGGTCACGACTAAGGTTACTAAACTAGGGTGTTTACTGAAGACATAATCGGGTTGCAGAACTAGATATATGTAGACATCAGCGGGCCACAGTGGAACAAAGCGTGTACATCCACGAGTTTACTGAAGATAGGGCACATATCTGTTGTCAAATCCAAAGAAAAGGAATATCAAATCCATCATTAGTAACAAGTTGCAGAGATGAGAAGAAGCTACAACAAGGTCTAACAATGAGAAGATACAATAGATCTATCTAAAATAAAAAAAGGTATGTTATATTATTATCTAAAGTGAGTCTTTGGAATGGCTATGGGAGATTGAGCTTTTTCCCTTGAAGGACTATTTGTTGTAAGGTATATTTTGTATAAGATAGATTTGCAAAGAGAAATTACTATTGTATTGGTTGTTTATTTTTTGGATACGTCATTGGGCATGTTTTTAAGACATATATTGTGTTATTTGGAGCATGTTTGAGGGATTATGGCTGATAAATATTGCTATCAGTATAAGTTGTGATTGCATAATAGTGAGAGTTTGATGTATGGTTTATGTGAGGGTTTCCTATATGACACATGATCAGTGAGACATACTTTTGATCCTAGTACATGGTTTGTGCTAGACATACTTGAGTCATTGATATGAGTGTATATGACATCATATATGGTTAGTTGATATATTAAAGTGACAAGTTCTTAGTATTAGGTTTTACAATAACAACTTGACAAAAACAAAGACAATGACAGTGAAACTCAGAGAGTTTTGTATTAGTCCACGAGTTGCATAGAAGAGATCAACGGACATCCGTGAGTTTCATTAAATAGAGTCATGGACATCTGCATGTTGCAACATAGACAGGTCGTGGATTTGTAGAAAATATTTGAAGAAGATTGGTATAGGTTGTGATAGGTTTTCAGTGACAGTTGTGATAGTGACAGATTTGATTCAGTGACAGTGACATGCTATCTAAATTTGGAATTTATATTTCAGGGCGGTTGGCCAGGGCAAGGATATGTGGTTGTATCCACCATCCAGTTGTAACCGAAGAACATAGGGGGTTGTATCCTCCTTCTGATTGGAGCTAGAGAATTGGGGATTTGGAGCTTCCCTAAGGTTGTAGCCTGAGAATTTACAGGGTTCTAGCCTCCTTCCAGTTGATCTGGAGAACAAAGGAAGTTGGTGCTTCCAATTAATGTACTTCTTAAAGACATATACGAAAAATAATTTTGTGTTTTTCTCCCACATTGGGTTTCCGTGTAAAAATAATGGTGTACTATGTATGTGTATTATTTCTCATTGTTCATAGATTATTTATTCTTCACTTATTGAATGATATTGGTAAATTGATCATAAAGTTAACAACACTTATATATATTGTGGTTAAAAAGGATTAAAAATCACTATTACTTATTCACCCCCCTCTCAATAATCCAACAATTGGTATCAGAGTGGGTCCTTCAAAAGGAAGTTTAACCATTGGAAGGAGATCATGGATTACTCTAAGATTGGGATACCACAGTTTGTTGGGGAATATTATGCCTTATGGAGTAGAAGAATGAAGACACACATACATGCACTAGGATTTGATGTTTGACGATAAGTAGTAGATGGATACAAAGCACCGACCACTCCTCCAAAAGATAAAGATGGAAAGAAACTTGAAGAAAATAATTCGAGAGCCACAAGTGTACTCCTTAATGGTTCGACTAAATCAATATACACCAAGGTTATGCACTATGATTCCACAAAAGAAATATGGGACAAACTGAATAATATATATGAAGGAGATGAGAAAGTCAAGGAAGCTAGACTCCAAATTTTCAGAGAAAAGTTTGAACAATTGAAGATGAAAGAAGATGAAAACATAACAACCTAATTTCTACGATTTTATACAGTGGTAAACAATATCAAAGGTCTCGGAGACGATATAAACAAACCAGTTGTTGTCAAAAAGGTATTGATATCCCTACCAATGAGATTTGATTCAAATATTTCAACACTAGAAGAGAGAGTGGAACTAACTACAATGACCATGGATGAGTTGCATGGGACACTCACAGCTTATGATATGAGGATAGAGAAAGATAATTTGGTTACAAAGGAAGAAACATTTAAGGCATCTAAGAAAACAAAGAAAAATAACAAGAAAAAGGAAAAGTCAGATAATAACAGTAGTGATCTCTGAGAAGATGATGAAGAAGTAGACAACTCCATCAGAAGGATAAAAAAGGGAATGAAAAATATAAAGGTAATCTTCCATCAATTTTTTTTAATTGTGGTATTGGTCATTTTTCTAATAAGTTTCCCCATAATAAAAAGAAAATAAATGAAGAATATGACCCTAGAAAGAAACAAATACAAAAAGTCAAAAGAAACAAAAAGAATTTTTTCAAGAAAAGCCTTTGCACCAAAGAAGACAATTCCTCATTAGACAAAGATGATGTCAATGATAGTGATATAGAAAGGGTATTATTAATGGCAGTAGAAGACTCTGATGAAGAAGGATCTGAAAAAGAATATGAAGAGGAAGAAGTTGATTACAGAGAAGAATTGTTGATTTCCATAGAAGTTATAAGAAGGGAAAAGAAGAAAAATAAATCACTTTAGGCATAACTAAAAATAAAAGAGGGAATTCATAATTCCAACTCTAAAGAACTAGAGCAGATGATAACTAAATTAAAAATCCAAGTATAAGAAGATAAGATAAATGAATAAGAACTCATAGAACAATTAGAAGGAAGACACAAGATAATTGAAAGTTTGGAAGCAGAGATTGTCACATTGAGAAAAGACCTTCAGAATAAAACCATGCAGAATAGCTCTAAAGTTTTGGATGAGATTATTAGTAGTCAAAGGCCATATCATGACAGTTCCGGACTAGGTGATCCATATTTTATGAGCAGAACGAAATGACTACAGATTATTAACAAGTGCTTAACACAAAATAACGAAGATACAATAAAACTGGTTTTCTATTCAATAAGGAAATAAGCTGAAACTGTAAAATGCAACAGAAAAAAGCTTGTTGGAATGGTGGCGGCTTATCTCTGAGAAGAGATGTGACGGTTGTGCTCATTTGCAAGAATATGATTACAATGAGGCTCTGAAGGCCTTTTTACAATAAACAGGAATGCCAAAAACCCTAGACATCCAAAAACCTAACCCCAAAAGATGAAGCGCCAAAAGTCATGTGGGCCCCGTTTGGGTAAGTTAGTACATCAACTTCCTGGGGTCGTAACTTTTGCATACGATATCTGTTTTAGGTGCATGATATCCCGTTGGAAATCAACTTCCATATTGCTCCATGTTTTAACAAAAACGTCGTTTAGGGCCTCAAAATGGCCCTGGAAGTTAAAAACTACTAAAAATAATGAATTACCAAAATTGCCAGAAAATTGTTTTGAGCCCGTTGGAAAAGGTGGCTGGCCACCGATATCCACCTGGATCAATACTCCCTCCTTAGGAAGCAATGGTATATATTTATTTGAGTGCCCGGGGGAGAGGGAAAAATGTTTTCTGAATCTGAATCTTGGTGAGCTACTTGCCATGCTAGAGACATTGTGCTGCTCAGTTTGTGGAAGTTTGTCACAAACCTATTGAGATCGAGGTTGTTCAACAAGTTGAGATACATGAGAGGACGGTGTGCAGAAGGAACATTTTATCTTTACTGCAACCTTGTCGACCTGCTTCTGTTGGATAGAAGGTGCTTGGGGTGAGGTTGTAGTGGTTGCAGTGTCCTTTTGTTCCCCTTTTGAATAGATTGTGAAGAAGCTGAATTTTGCAGTATGAGATACTACCTTGTGGTACTTTTTAGGTGGAACAATAGTCAGAACTACCTCTAGTATTCTGTAGAGATGACCCCCTAGATAAATAATGACACTTTAGGGTCGAGACTCATAAACAACATGGCGTCTCCACATATATGTCTGGCCCAAGAGAGCATCACAAAAATCCATTAGGGAAACATCACATAATACCTCATCCTTGAAGGGCTAGATGTTGTATGACAATTGACACTACTGGCTGACACGAAGATTGCGTCCTTGGAGAAGCCACCTAATGTTGTATGGTTGTGGGTGTGGTTTTTTTGAAAATACCAATTGTTTGACGACCTTTGCTGAGATGAGGTTCTTCTAGCTTCTGCTATCAACAATAAAATGCAGTGGGGTCCCCTTCACCCACATTTGTGAATGAAAAAGGTGTTGTCCCTCTTATGGATCTTTCTTTTACCAGTATTTTCAGAATCAAATTCTGAATCAGGGTTCGGCTCCTTGTCTTTGATCTCGGCCACTAATGACTGTTTTGAGTGACATTCATCGGTGTTGTGCCAGGGGATTTTCTGGAAATTGCACCATTTTTCGTTGTCCTTCTTTGTATTACCATGACCCTTCTTTTCATGTGGCTTGGACTAGTTTTCAGGAGACTATTTGTTAGGGATGTCTTTGTCATACTTTGGTTGTTGAGGATTTGAAGACCCGAACTACCATTTGTTCTAGTGCTTAAATTTCTGCTCAATTTTAACAACATATTAGTAAGCAACACCGAGTGATGAGATGTCCAGAAAATCCATTTTGTTTGGATGTATCTGTGTAGAGCCCCATGGTATTTCAGAACCAAATGTTGTTCGGAGTCTTTGATACCCAGCTTGGTGCGCAAGGTATGGAAGGTATTGGTGAACTCTAGAACTGCATGGCCCATCTCTTGCCGTAATGTGGTCCATCTCATGTACTGGTCCTCATAGTTTCCAACAGGGTAATACTGTTCATTTAACGCATCCACAAAAAAATACCAAGTGGGCTCGGCCCCATATATTCCAGAATCCTCCGTGGAACTTTGCTCCCAATAAGTTTCCCACCAATGTTTGACATGGGGGAGAGATTTAAGGAGTGCAAAGGTGATATTTTCCTTGTCGGAAAAATGATGAACAGATAAATAACCATCTAGAATGTTTAACCATTTGTCTAGGGAATCCGCATCTATCTGACCTTCAAATATGGGAATATCAAATTTAACCTGTACCTTGAAAGGAGAGGTGCTTCCAAAGTGGTTGTTTGATGAATATGTTCCTGTTGCTATCGGCAGGCATTGAAGGATGTGGGAAAAATTATCCATCATTTCGTCCCTTTGTCGCATGAGATCTTTCTCAAGCAACATATTTATAGGATCGTCTGCTTCTTTTTTTTTCTTTTCTTCCACTATGGAGGGTTTCTTGGGTGTGAGAGAGCGATTTTCTTCAAGAGAGACAAGCTCGAGACCCAACTTGCTATACTCAAACCTCGTTGTGGACATGCACTAAAAAAATGATCAAGAGAAGCCTACTTTGATACCACTGATCCAGATTATTTTCGGCATGAAATGAGATTAGAGATATAATAAATAAATGCATAGAGATATCGCGAATATCCAATAATATAACAGAAATGTATCTGATATGAAACCATAAACACAAAGATACAGTAATACATGATTTCTATTAATGAAATAAATGTAGAGAGACTATAAAAATACAGAGTGAAAGACTCACTAGAATGGTGGCAACTTATCTTCTTGCGAATGGGAGTAGCCATCACATCTCTTCTCAGAGATAAGCTACCACCATTCTAGTGAGTCTTTCACCCTATATTTTTACAGTCTCTGTACATTTATTTCATTAATATAAATCGGGTATTACTATATCTTTGTGTTTATGGTTGCATCTATGATACATTTATGTTATATCATTGGATATCCGTGATATCTCTATGCATTTCATTATTATATCTCCGCTCTCATTTTGTGCCGAAAATAATCTGGATCACTAGGATACAATCAGACAGAAAAAGACTCAAGCTCCAAAAAAACATATCAAGAAACAAAACCAAGAAGCTACGGAGAGATAGTTAGAGGATCTCCTAAGAACGAAGAAGACAAGAAGTTTCAAAAGGAAGATAACAAATACTATCCACCACCCAGAAGATTCATATTTGAGAATAAAAAACAGTCATAAACAAAAATTCCTCAAGAATAAGAAGGATTCAGAAGATTAACTCCCTTTAGAAGATATTCAAATCCTAGGTATCAAACTATATTCCTTGGCCTATGTTATTCATGTAACAATTTTGGACATAAGGATGTAAATTGAAGAGAAAATAACATGAACAGAAACAACCATGAAAGTTATGCACGGAATGGTTATTCAAGAAGGCCTAGTGAAACACAGAGCATAAGCTACAATACGTTTGAATCCTTGAGTACTAAAGCATAATTATACAAGTGCAACAACTTTGGACACAAGTCCAAAGATTGTAGGCTGAAAGTTCATCCAAGAGAATCACAACAAAACAACAATAGTTACAGACATGAACCTCAAAGAATATGGATAAGAAAGAAAAATCAGTACAAAAATGAAGAAGCCACACTTGCTCTACAAGATCAATAAAAGAAACATGGTTGGTATGTTGACAATGGTTGTTCAAAGCACATGACAGGTGATAAGGATAGGTTTCTAACATCGAAAAAGGAAATATATTGGTCCGTCTCTTTTGGAAATGATAACTCAACCATAATAATTGGAAGAGGCACAATCAAGATTGGAAGTAAGGATGCCAAGGAATAAAATGTTCTACTAGTGGAAGATATGAAGCACAATCTTCTGAGTGTAAGTCAAATAAGGTCAAAAAATTGTGTTTGATTCACATAAATGCGAGAAAAGAAAAGCAAATCCAGGCAAAGTGGTGGCAACATATATGAGAACTTCAAGAAACATATACATACTAAATGAAACTGGAAAGGAAACATGTTTTTTAGGAAAGGAAGATGAAGTTTGGCTATGGAACGGAAGAATGGGTCACATAAATTTTGATAATACTGTGAAGGTCAAAAAAAAGGAAGCAGTCAGAGAAATTATCCAAATCATGAAGCCAACAAACACATTGTGTAAGCATTGTCAATAAGGAAATCAAACCAATACCAAGTTCAAATGAAACGAATACTCCACAACAAAACCACTGGAAATTGTGCATATTGATCTAGTTGGACCAACTAGAACAAAGGGGTTGAAAGGTGAGCAGTATTTTATGCTATTAGTTGACGACTATACAAGAATGACTGCAATTTTTTTTCTCAGGAAGAATTCAAAGGCATTTGAGAACTTCAATATGTACAAGGATATGGTCGAAAATGAAATATATTCAAAAATCAAATGTTTAAGATCAGACAATGGAGGAGAGTTTACTTCAAAGGAAGTTATGGAATTCTGCAGTGAGCATGGAATAAAGAGGCAATTCTTCGTTTCTAGGACACCACAATAAAATGGAGTCATCAAAAGGAAGAACATGATAGTACTGGAAATGGCTCGAACTATGATAATGGATTTGAAGTTGACAGACGTATTTTTGGTACATGCAATGCATACAACATTTCATATTCAAAACAAAGGAATGCTCATAAACAACTGTGATAAAAATCCTTATGATATATGGAAAGGAAGACCAACGAATGTGAATCATTTCATATTTTTTGGAAGCAAATGTTACATTAAAAGAGAATATGGAAGAATGGGAAAGTTTGATTCTCATGTTGAAAAAGGCATACGTGTTGGGTACTCAAGCAAAAGGAAGGAATACAAATGCTTTAGTCTAAGGCTCAACAAAATTGTGGAAATCATCGATGTTATGTTTAATTATACAAATGGATGAAGGATAAAAGAATAAGGAAAGGATTCAATGGAACATGTTCACAAAGAAGAAGTAAAGGAAGAAGAAGTAGCAGAAGAGGAAGATGAAGAAGAGAAAGAAAAATAAGATATTCAAGTACCTCCAAAGACACCTAGAAGATGAATTCAACAGAATCATCCTTCAGGTTAGATTATCGAGAATAAGGATGCAGGAGTTGAAACTAGAAGAAGAATATGTTCACCAGAACAGCTTCACCTAGCACTACTATCCGCAATTGAGCCAAGCCATTTTGAAGAATCCAACAAGGATGAATTTTGGATCAAGGCCATGGATGAAGAGTTAGATCAAATACAAAAGAATGAAACTTGGGAACTGGTTCCAAGGACAAGGAACAAGAATGTGATCAGTACAAAGTGGGTCTTCAGAAACAAATTAAACAAAGATGGACAGGTTACCAGGAACAAACAAAGATTAGTATGTAAGGGATATGCTCAGGTTGAAGGTATAGACTTTGAAGAGATGTTTTCCCCAGTGGAGAGAATGGAAACAATCAGATTGATCCTATATTATGCATGTTCCAAGAATATTAAAGTGTATCAGATGGATGTGAAATCAACTTTCTTAAATGTGGATCTAGAGGAAGAAGTCTACATTAAGAAACCAGAAGGATTTTAAATGTCAGAGAATGAAAATTATGTTTGCAAGTTGAATAAGGCTTTGTATGGTCTCAAACAATCCCCAGAGCATGACATTCCAAAATGGAAAGATACTTACAATAACAAGGGTTCAGGAATGCAGACAACAACCTCTACATCAAGGTAAATCAAGATAATATTTTGTTGATTGAAGTTTATGTTGATGATATTATCTTTGGAAGTGATGATGACATGATGAGCCATAAATTTTCAAATGGTATGAAGAATGAGTTAGAAATGTCATTGCTTGGAGAATTATCTTTCTTTTTGGGTCTTCAGATATGTCAAAGCAATCAAGACATTTTTATCTCTTAGACCAAATATATCAGAGAATGCAAAAGAGGTTTGGAATGGAAGATTTCAAACCAGTAAGTACTCCTATGTAAACCAATTGCAAGTTAAGTAAATATGATGATTCAAAGACTACATATTTGAGGAAATATAGGTCAATGATTGGAAGCTTACTTTATGTGACATCTTCTAGACTAGATGTGATGTAGGCAATTGTACAGGTGGCATGATTTCAAGTATCACAAAAGGAATCACATGTTTTGGAAGTAAAGAGGATATTCAAATATCTCAAGGGTGCATAAGAGTTTGGATTATGGTATCCAAAAAGGGAGGATCTATCACTTGTTGCCTATACATATGAAAATTGGGAAAGTTGCATTGATGATCGAAGAAGTACAAGTGGAGCAACTTTATATGTGGGTGAGTGTTTGGTATCTTGGCTAAGGAAGAAAAAATCATCAGTATCATTCTCCACATCCGAAGAAAAGTATATTGCAACAACAACATGTTGTACATAGGTCCTATGGATGAAACAAACATTGAAAGATATACATATTGAGTATGATGATCCCATTCCGATATTTTGTGATAACACAAGGACCATCACTATCTCAAAGAATCCAGTGATGAACTCCAATACGAAGCACATTCTGATCAAGTTTCATTTTCTACGGGAACAAGTTGCAGAGAATAAAATTACAGTTGAGTATGTTGGGACAAAAGAACAGATTGCAGATATCTTTACAAAACCGCTTCCACGGGAAGATATTGAGTATCTTCACAAGAAACTCAAAGTAGTTTCTTCCCCACAATGATTTGTGAATTCTTTTCTTATATGTCATATATTTACATGAGTAAGCACCATGAAGAGGATAGAGGAAAGTTTACCTAAGGGGAGAAGCCCCAAGGAGAGTTCAGTCAGGGGGAGCAACCCCGAAGGGAAGTTACCCTTTGCCATTGATGTCAAAGGGGGAGAGATTAATCAAATTATTGGAGAGAAAGCATAGAGGCATGATTCCATGGGATTGATGGTCAAAGGAGGAGCATGATATCCATGACTTCATTGTTGCATCAGATTGTTTCCATCAATTTCAAAGGGGGGGAGCGATGGTCATAGGAGGAGAATGAGAGCCATGAATTTAGTGTTGCATCAGAGTGTTTCCATCAATGTCAAAGGGGGATATTGTTGATAAATTGGGTTGGTTTTCATTGATGTTAAAAATTGAAGCAATTCTGGTAGAAAATTCTAGTAGCCCTTGAAGTGTGAATCAGGAACCCATGTTTGTTTGAGGAATAATGTAGTGAATATCATTGAATTTGTAGAAGAGACTATTCTGAATGTATATTACATGTCATGTGATTTTCGATGATATGTGGTACATCACATAACTCCTCACGGTCAGGGAGATATGGCCTTGTGAAGTTGGATAACCCTTTAGAATAATCTAGAAGCCCCTAGAAGGTCAACAAGAAGTCAAAAGATTCTAGAAATTCATAAAGAAGATTTCCCAGTTAAAGTTGTTGCAATAATAAAATAATTAAAAATAAATTAGTTGCAACAAGAAGTGGTGAGTTTACTAATTATGGATAAAAACAATATTACCAACTTAACGAGAACTCTGACCTCAAAACAAGAACTCTAGCCCTTAAAACCCATATTTTTGCATAAAAACCCACAAAATTAAACCTCAAATCAAAAACTGGTGCTACCGGTAGCACCCTTTTTTTTAGGTTAAAATTACAACTTTTTTTCAAGCATGGCCTAAAACATGCATATAGTTGCTCAGAAAAACCTTAAAATCAACACCTAAATCAAAGAATAGTTCTACCAACATAAAAATGTTTTTTTTGTAAACGTTAAAATTATACCTCATTTGAAACCTTATCCTAGTGTGGAAAGTACCATTGAAACCACAATCTAAAAATTAACACATTTTTGAAAGTGGTGTAAAACTTTATCATTGCTATAAACCAAATCGTAAAATCAACCCTTAAATATTTACATTTTTAAGGTTAGTTTATCCCTCCAACCACAAGATAATACATAATGACATGAAAATATCACCATTTCAGATATCAACATTCAACATAACTTTGAAATATATTTTTTATTTTAAATAAACAAGTCTATACAAATTACATTTAACGAAACATAAATTATTTCGTTACATTGTCCATATTCAAAACAAAAGAGCTAAGAAATTTTGTTATATATTCTCCATAATAAAAACATAGAAATGACTCATAATCATTGGATTACTGAGAGGGGGGTGGGGTGAATCAATAATAGATCAATTTAATCCTTTGTAACCATATAATCCAAGTGTTATATCAATGTAGCATTATCATCCAATAACTGCAGAGTAAATAAGAAATGAACAAATGAACAATCATACACATACACAATACACCACTATTTTACATGGAAACCCAAAGTGGGAGAAAAACACAAAATGATTTTTCTTATATGTCTTGAAGAATTACATTCATTGGAAGCACCAAATTCCTTTTTTTTCCAGCTGCAACTGGAAGGAGGCTCCAACCCCCTTGTTTTTTAGGCTACAACTTGAGGGAAGCTCCAACTCCTCTATTCTATGGCTACAACCAGAAGGAGGCTACAACCCCCTATGTTCTCTAACTACAACCAGAAGGTGGCTACAACCACCTGTCCTTTCCCCGCCCAACCACCTTGAAGTAGAAGTAGAATGATGGAACCACTGTCACACTATCAATGTGAGATATACCACTGTAAAATTGTACCAATAAACATGAACCATGCATCAACCATGCATCAACCTATACCTCAACCTGTAATCAACCTGTACCATAAACAAGTGCATCAACCATGCACCAACATGTACCAAACAACCTGTAATCAACCTATACCATAAACAAGTTCATCCAATCATGTACCAAGTATGTACCAATAATGTGTCAACTACGCATCAACTATGACTCATCAATATGTACCGACATCATCAACTATACCCTCATGTATGTTCCGACTCATCAACAACTTGTCTCAACCATGTACCCAACATGTACCTTAACCAAAAGACCTCATCAATTTCATCATCCAAATATGATTTGTAACTCTGTAATAGACCCGGTGTATATGATCACATACCTGCAAACCTTACCAAACTTTCACAACAAGAGACTAGCATTTTCATCAAACTTTTCTTTAGTCTCACATAACTAGTTTTGGATTAGTCAACAACCCTAACTTGAAATAATCATAACTATGTACCTGTAATGAATAAA
>JZKD02S0178037.1:58006-74204 GCA_000966675.3 Picea glauca
TTAAATAATTTCTTTTGTATTCACTTTGAATTATAGTACACTCATCACTTCACTTTATTATTTACCTTCTAAAAATCTCTTAAACCACTTTGACTACTTTGACCTTTTAGGGCTTCTAGATGATTCATGAGGGTTCTCCAACTTCACATGGCCATAACTCTCTAACCGTCAGGAGTTATGTGATGTTCCATATAGAATAATATTACCTACAAATATATCAAAAATCATACCATTATCCATAAAAAAAACTTGGGTCCATTACCCAAACCTGGGTTCTCCAACTTCCTTCAAGGGTTGACATCAATGAAAACCAACCTTAATAAACAATCTCCCCCTTTGGCATTGATGGAAACACTGTTATGCAATATTGAAATCGTGTCATGCAATACTGAAGTCATATCACTCATGCTCCCCCTAGAACCATACCTCTGTCCTCTACATATATGTGACCATTGATCCCCCTAGAGTCATGCCTCTGTCCTCTGCATTTGATAAATATATCCCCCTTTGTCATCAATGGAAAAGGTATATTTCCATCTGGGGCTTGTCCCCCTAACTGAATTGTCTGATCTCCCAACCTGAACTGTCCTCTTTATGGTGCTTCCTTGTGCACATCTAAGACATATTAGATAAGCATTCAAAAGCATTCATTTTGGAGTATAAATAACTCTAAGTCTCTGGCGAAGAGACTCAAAGGATTCATGTGGAAGTGGTTTTGTAAAGATGTCTGGCACTTGTTATTTTGTGCCCACATACTCAACTCTAATTTTATTTTCTGCAACTTGTTCCCATAAAAAGTGATACTTGATTGGAATGTGATTCGTCTTGGAGTGCATCATCGGGTTCTTTGAGATACTGATGGCTCTTGTATTATCACAATTAATTGGAATGGGCTCATCATACTCAACCTGTATATATGTCAGAGTTTGTTTCATCCATAGAACCTGTGTACAACATGTTGTTGCTGCAATATACTCTGCCTCGGCTATAGATAGATATATTGATGATGTTTTCTTGCTTAGTCATGATACTAAACACTCACCCAAGTAGAACGTTGCTCCACTGGTGCTTCATCGGTCATCAATAAAACCTTCCCAATCTTCATCTGTGTAGGCAATAATTGATAGATCCGTTCCTTTTGGATACCATAATCCAAACTCTTATGTTCCTTTGAGATCTAAAAATCCTCTTCACTGCTAATACATGTGATTCCTTTGGTGCTGCTTGAAATCGTGCCACCTGTCCAACTTCTTGCATTACATCTAGTCTAAATGTTGTCACATATAGTAGGCTACTAATCATTGACCTGTATTACATTTGATCTATAGACTTTGAATCATCATCTTTGCTTAACTTGCAACTGGTTTGCATGGGAGTGATAACTGGTTTACAATCTTCCATTCCAAACCTATTTAGCATTTCTCTGATATACTTGGTTTGAGAAATAAAAATTCCTTGGTTTCTTTGACATATCTGAAGTCCCAGAAAGAAGGATAGTTCTCCAATTAATGACATTTCAAATTCATTATGCATATCATTTGCAAATTCTTGGCTTAACCTGTCATCATCACTACCAAAAATAATATCATCAACATAAACTTCAATTAATAAAATACTATATTGACTTACCTTGATGTAGAGGTTGTTGTCTGCACTTCCTTTTCTGAACCATGCCTACTATAGATATTTATCCAATCTAAAGTGCCATGCTCTAGGAGCCTGGTTTAGACCATACAAGGCCTTCTTTAATTTACACACATAATCTGCGTTTTCTGACAACTAAAATCCTTATGGTTGTTCAATGTAGACTTCTTCTTCAAGTTCCCCATTCATAAAATTTGATTTTACATCCATCTAATACACTTCAATATTTTTGGAGCATGCATAAGCTAAAAGAAATTGGATTGCTTCCATTCTAGCAACTGGGGAAAATGTCTCTTCAAAGTCGATTCCTTCAACCTGTGCATATCCTTTAAATACCAATCTAGATTTGTTCCTTGTAACCTATTCATATTCATTCAATTTATTCATGTATACCCACTTTGTGTCAATCACATTCTTATCCTTTGGTCTTGGAACCAATTCCAAAGTGTCATTTTTCTCTATTTGATCCAATTCTTCATCTACGGCCTTGTTCCAAAATTCATCATTGTCAGCCTCTTCAAAATAGGTTGGTTCAATCGTAGATGTGAGTTATAGGTGTGTTTGTTCTGGTGAACGGATTCTTCTTCTAGTCTCAACTCTTGCGTCTTTGTTTATGATAATTTGATGTGAAGGATGATTCTTTTGTACTCGTCTGCTAGGTGTTTTTGGAGTTACTTGTTGAACTTGCTCTTCCGTTTTTGTCGGATCCTCTTTGTCTTCCCTTATTTTTCATCTTTTGTTTCTTCTTCATAGAGTTGTTCCATTGATTCATTTTCTTCTTCCTTTAATTCTTGTCTACCTGTTTAATCAATTGTTACGTTGATGCTTTCCACCACTTTGTTCAATCTCAAGTTGTAACACTTGTATGTTTTTCTTATACTTGAGTAACCAACAAGTACTCATTTGTCCACACGAGAGTCAAACTTTCCCATTCTACCATATTCTCTTTTGATGTAGCATTTGCTTCCAAAAACTCTGAAGTGATTTACATTTGTTAGTCTTCCTTTCCATAGCTTGTAAGGAGTTTTATCAGTGTTGTTTCTAAGCATTACTCTGTTTTGAATGTGAATTGTTGTATGCACTACCTGTGTCCAAAAAATATTTGTCAATTTTGAATCCATTAGCATTGTTCGAGCCATTTCTTGTACTCTCCTGTTCTTTCTTTCAACAACTCCATTCTGTTGAGGTGTCCTAGAATTAGAGAATTTCCTTTTTATTCCATGACTGCTGCAATAGTCCATAAATTCCTTTGAAGTGAACTCTCCTCCATTATCATATCTTAAGCATTTGATTTTTGAATCCATTTCCTTTTCAACCATTTCCTTGTATATCTTGAAGTTTTCAAAAGCTTATGACTTATTCTTGAGAAAGAAAACTACGATCATTCTTGTATAATCATCAACTAATAACATAAAGTATTTCTCACCTTTTAATCCCTTTGTTGTGGTTTGTCCAACTAGATCAGTATGCACAATTTCCAGTGGTCTTTTCATTGAATATTCCTTTGATTTGAACTTGGTCTTTGTTTTCTTTCCTTATTGACAATGCTTGCATAAAGTGTTGGTTGGTTTCGTGATCTGAGGCATTTCTCTGACTGCTTCTCTTTTGCTGACTTTGACAAGGTTATAAAACTGTATGTTACCCATTCTTTTTTTCCATAGCCAACTTTCATCTTCCTTTCCTAGACAACACTTTTCATTTCCAATTTCACTTGACACATATATGTTGCTTGAAGTTCTCGTAGTTGTAGCAATCAATTTTCCTAAACCTTATTTTCTTATCTCGCACTTTTGTGAATCAAAAGTAACTTTATGACCTTGGTCACACATTTGACTCACACTTAGAATATTATGTTTCATATCTTCTACTAGTAGAACATTTTATACCTTTGTATTCTTGTTCCTAATACTGACTGTGCCTTTTCCAATGATTTTGGCTGAATCATCATTTTCGAATGATATTGATCCTTCTCTTTCCTTTTGTAATGTAAGAAACCTGTCTCTATCACTTGTCATGTGTTTTGAACACCCACTATCAACATACCAACCACGTTTCTTCTGCTTAGCTTGTAGAGAGAGTGTGCATTATTCATTGCTATATTGATCATGCTTTCTTATCCATGTCCTTTTCTAAGTTCCATGTCTATGACTATTGTTATTCTGTTGTGGTTCTCTAGGAGGGATTGTCATTCTACAATATTTGGCCATGTTTCCAAAATTGTTACATTTGTAACATTCCACATCAATGCTCAAAGATTCAAACTTGCTGTAACTTCTTCTTTGTGTTTCACTAGGCCTTCTTGGATAACTCATTTGTGTATGAATTTCAAAGTTGTTTGTGTTCATGTTGTTATCTCTGCAATTCACAACTTTATGTCCAAAATTATTACATGTATAACATAAAACAAAAAAGATAGTTTGATACCTGGAGTTGAATATCTTATGAAAGGCAGTACTCTTATGAATTCTTGTTATTCCTGAGGCCTATCTATCAATTGTTGATTCTGAAATATGAATCTTCTTGGTGGAGGAGTGTCCCTGTAATCTTCCTTGTATATCTTCCTATCCCCCTTGATTGTTTCTGCAAAGCTTTTTGGATATGTTTCTTACTCTGTTGTTTTGGAGCTTGATCCTTTTTCTATCTCATTGTATCCAATTCTGGGTTGCTCATGATGATATTTTTGACTGTTGATAATGTCATCCAAAAATTTTGAACTGTTTTGCATATTTTTATTTTGAATATCCTTTCTTAATGTGGCAATCTATGCTTCCAAATTTCCAATGATCTTGTCTTTTTCTTCTAGTTGTTCTTTGTGTGCTTCTTCAATTCTTTTATCTTCTTCTATTTGAACCTTCAAATTTGTGATCATTTGTTCTAGTTCTTGAGTGTCTTCTTTCTTGTCTAGTTCTGCTTGTAGTTTCTTGTTTTTCTTCTTTTCTCTTCTGATAACTTCTATGGGAAAAATTAATTCCTCTCGGTAGTCAACTTCTACCTCTTCAATTTATTCTTCGAATTCTTCATATTCTTCTTCGACTTCTTCATATTCTTCTTCAGAGTCTCACTGTCACTGACTTCATCTTCATCTGATGATGAGATGTCTTTTTTGGTGCATAAGATTTTCTTGAAAACTTTCTTTGTGGTTCTTTTTCTTTATATGTTTGTTTTCCTTTTGAGTAACCTTCATCATTTCTCTTTTTCTTATAAGGACATTTGTTAGAAAAATGACCAATACCATCACAATTAAAACAAATTAAAGGAATCTTACCTCTATACCTACCGTTGGTTCCCTTGTTCAGTCTTTTGACAAAGTTGGCCACTTCTTCATCGTCTTTCGAGACGTCACTGCTGTTGCTATATTCTTCTTTTTTCCTTCCCTTTTTCTTTGAATTCTTGGATGATTTGAAGGTTGCTTCTTTTATATCTGGATTATCCTGTTCAATTCTCATTTCATATGCTATGAAGATCCCATGTAATTCATCCATTCTTATTGAGTTTATATCTGATATTTCTTCTAGTGTTGATATCTTAGGGTCAAATCTCATAGAAAGAGATCTTAGTACCTTTTGAACAATTACAAATTCTTTGATTTATTCTCCCAATCCTATGATTTCATTTACTGTTTCATCAACTCGTAAAAAGTAAGTTGTAATATTCTCATATTCCTTCATCTTAAGTTGTTTGAACTGACCTCTGTAAGTTTGAATCTTTGTTTCTTTGAATTTTGAATCTCCTTCATAAATATTTTGAATTTTGTCCCAAATCTCTTTAGCGGATTTAAAATGTGCAACTTTGGTGAATACCATTTTACTAAGACCATTCAGAAGTGCATTTTTGGATTTTGAATTATTCTGACTGAGTTTCACTTCTTTTTCATTTGTTGGCGGAACTGTTGGTGTTGTGTATCCATCTACAATTGATTTCCAATTTTCAAATCCCTGTGCCTATATATATGTTTTCATCCTTATGCTCTAAAATGCATACTTCTATCCATTGCACTATGGTATTCCATTTTTATACAATTTTTTTCTCTCCATGATCTACCTTTAAGTGGTTAAACTGATTTCTAAAGGAGCCTACTCTGATACCAATTTTTGGATTACTGAGAGGGGGAGTGAATCCGTAATAGAGAAATTTAATCCTTTTTAACCATATAATCCCAATGTTATATCAATGCAACATTATCATACAATAAATGTAGAGTAAATAAGCAATGAACAAATGAAAAATCATACACATACACAATACACCAGTGTTTTATGTGGAAACCCAAAGCGGGATAAAACCATAGAATGCTTTTTCTTATATGTCTTGAAGAATTACATTCATTGGAAGCACCAAATTCCTTTGTTTTCCAGCTGCAACTGGAAGGAGGCTCCAACCCCCTTGTTTCTTAGGCTACAACCTGAGGGAAGCTCCAACTCCCCTATTCTCTGGCTACAATGAAAAGGAGGATACAACCCCCTATGTTCTTCGGCTACAACCAGAAGGTGGCTACAACCACATGTACATTCCCCGTCCAACCGCACTGAAGTAGAAGTAGAATGATGGAACCATTGTCACACTATCAATGTGAGATATATCGCTATAAACCTTTACCAATAAACATGAACCATGCATCAACCATGCATCAACCTGTACCTCAACCTGTAATCAACCTGTACCATAAACAAGTGCATCAACCATGCACCAACTTGTACCAAACAACCTATAATCAACCTATACCATAAACAAGTGAATTCAACCATGTACCAAGTATGTACCAATCATGTGTCAACTACTCATCAAATATGACTCATCAATATGTACCAACACCATCAACTATACACCTCATGTATGTGCCAACTCATCAACTATGTGTCTCAACCATGTACCCAACGTGTACCTTAACAAAAACCCCTCATCAATTTCATCATCCAATTATGATTTGCAACTTTGTAATAGATATGGTGTATATGATCACATGCCTGCAAACCTTCGTTAACTTTCACAACAAGAGACTAGCATTTTCATCAAACTTTTCTTTAGTCTCACATGACTAGTTTTGGATTGGTCAACAACCCTAACTTGAAATAATCATAACTATGTACTTGTAATGAATAAAGATCTGAAAATAGTACACAATGTTCTTTAGTGTTTTTTATGCAATTCCTCCAGGTGTCACTACTTGTAACCTCTCAAAAAAGGAGTTATAGCAAAAATAGCATACATTGTTGAATTCTATCTTATTCTATAGAGAGAACTTGTAGAGCGTGCCCCATATGGAATATTTGTTGTATGGATTTGAAAATTTTACACATAAGACTATAGAATGTACTCTAACCAACACTTTTTTTCTTACTTAATTTGGATCCGTTATGAATAAGTTATGACGTTTTTACCTGAAACACATGTTTTAGACTAGTTTTGGGACTAGCCACAAACCCTATTTTCCATGGAGTGTAACTCCAAAACTACAAAATCCCACAAGCTTAAATTCATACCACAACTACTTGGATATGTTTTCTCAATATCCTATCAATTTCACAGTCTGAATCATTCGAAGAAAAAGTTATTGTGAAAATGGTGAGATGACTTGTAAATAACATACCTTATAATGCATCATCAAAAGAATTTATCCTCCCTTGAATTTCGGTCTTCTTTACTTCACCTTCTCTCTGAAATTCGACTTAGATATCATTTGGTTACCTCAGTCACCTGTAGATATTCAATATGCTCAAGTGTGTTGTAAAATGAGAGATCCTTGCCTCTTATTTATACTTTCATGTAGCTTCCTCAAGGGGTTACCTTTTAACCATCTTAACCCACTTTCCTTATTTTAAAATTAACCAACTTCTAACCACTTGTCCAATTAGTAATTTATCCATTAAATTTATTATTTAAATAATTTATTTTGTATCCACTTTGACTTATAGTACACTCATCACTTCACTTTACCTCAAGGGGTTACCTTCTAACCATCTTAAACCACTTTCTTTATTTTAAGGCTAACCCACTTCTAACCACTTGTCAACTTAGTAATTTCTCCATTAACTTTATCATTTAAATAATCTATTTTGTATTCACTTTGAATTATAGTACACTCATCACTTCACTTTATTATTTACCTTCTAAAAATCTCTTAAACCACTTTGACTACTTTGACCTTTTGGGGCTTCTAGATGACTCATGAGCGTTCTCCAACTTCACATGGCCATAACTCTCTAACCGTGAGGAGTTATGTGGCGTTCCACATAGCACTGGAAATGGAATGAAATGTACTATCCATATAGAATAGTATTACCTACAAATATATCAAAACTCATACCATTATCCATCAAACAAACTTGGGTCCAATACCCAAACCTGGGTTCTCCAACTTCCTTCAAGGGTTGACATCAATGAAAAACAACTTTAATAAACAAATAATGTCATGAAAATATCACCATTTCAGATGTCAACATTCAACATAAATTCAAAATATTTTTTTATTTTAAATAAACAAGTCTATAGAAATTACAGTTAACGAAACATAAATTATTTCATTACATTGTCCATATTCAAAACAGAAGAGCTAAGATTTTTTTATTATATATTATTCATAATAAAAACATAGAAATGATTCATAACTTCCTGTAAGATCATATGTAATTGAGAGCACTCATTTTTTGTTACCATACAAACATCACATTGATAAAAATTACATAAAAATGTTTTATACACTTAATCAAATTCATCCATGGATTCTGACACACCATCATAATCTACATTGTCTTCAAATGAATGATTTGATGAAGATGTAGATGATCCATATTCTTATCTATTATCAATGAGTTCACCATCTAATTCTGCATGTATGCCCAACATTTTAGATGTCAAAATCCTCTTTGATCTACGACTAGGTTCAGCAAAATCCCATATTTCACTTATTTCTTGTGGCAACAACCTCTTGATAATCTCTATGGTCCCGGAGTGAAGAGTTCCTCTCTTTGTAAAATTGAAGTCATAGACAAGTATGTCAACATCCTCTAATTTTAAGAGGTCAATGCAATGATGAGTAATATTTTGACCCTTTCTTTTTCTCTTCATGTTGTTTTGTTTCTAAACCACCATCTTTTTTGCTTGTACACACCATTGAATGGGTGTGGCTTCACGTTGTGCAGAATTTTTTGAAAGTCGTTTTGTAAAGTAAAATATTACCAATGCGATAATCATATCATATCTTCATATATATCATGCACCCCACTAAATATGAATTTTTCATCCTCTTATTCATTGACAAATAATTATTCCTTTTCTGCAGGGCATACATGTAATCTATAATTTTTAAACAATTACTTTGACAACAATCACTAGAAATCAAATCACTGATGGAAAATGATTTAGTGAGAAATTCTTTCCTGGACCTTGTATAACTAGAATTATTTGGATTGATATAAAAAGGTCTATTCCTCATCCTGGACACAATATTTCTTTGCAATCTCTCCACTATTTTAACATCATCACTAGGAGGAATATAATTCTCACTATAATCATACATAGCATTGTGAGGAGACCAAACAAAATATTATTGATCACATTGATTTTTTGCACCTGAATTATTTAGAACATGATCTCCATTCCTAGGTCCATTTTCATATTCATTGATAAACTCGTTGAGAAGAGAAA
This sequence comes from Picea glauca, assembly GCA_000966675.3. Taxonomy (NCBI): domain Eukaryota; kingdom Viridiplantae; phylum Streptophyta; class Pinopsida; order Pinales; family Pinaceae; genus Picea; species Picea glauca. The sequence continues at coordinate 67,295 of JZKD02S0178037.1, forward strand.
TATCAATATCATCATCAACAACACAATCACCTGCAAGAAAGTGTCCTCCATTGACATAATCATCTTCACTACTTTTGAAATCCCCACTTGAGGGAAATTCTACATCATCCTCATTACTGCCCTCAAAATGCTAACCTAGAGGATAATCTTACACATTGTCATTAGTACCATGGAAATCATCACTTGGGGGAAACTCTTCATCATCTTCATTGGAACCTTTAATTTCTCCTGCTAAAATAGTAGCTTCACCATCCATGCTAGTACCTTCAAAATCCTCCCTTGGAGGAAAATTTTCATCATTCTCATTAGTCCCTTGAAAATCCTCACTTGGAGGAAAATATTCACCATCCTCATCAATCCCTTCAAAATCCTCACTTGGAGGAAAATATTTACCATCCTCATCAGTCCCTTCAAAATCCTCACTTGGAGGAAAATATTCATCGGTCTCATTAGTCCCTTCAAAATCCTCACTTGGATGAATATCTTCTTCCTCCTCATCTGTACCTTCAAAATCATCACTCGGAAGAACATCTCCATTATCCTTATTCCTTCTTTGCAAATGCTCGCTAGGAGGAAAATTTTCATCCTCCTCATTAGCACCTTCAAAATCCTCACTTGGAGAAAAATATTCATCATCCTCTCTACTACCTTTATAATCCTCACTCAGAGGGAAGTTTTCATTAACCTCATCAGTGCTTGCAAACTCCTCACTTGGAGGAAAATATTAATCTTTCTCTTTACTCCATTGAAAATCCTCACTTGGAGGAAAATATTCATCATCTTCTTTACTCCCTTGAAAATACTCACTTGGAGGGAACTCTTGATCATCCCCATCGGTACATTCAAAATCCTCACTTGGAGGAAAATATTCAACATCATCAGTAGTACCTTGGAAATCCTCACTTGGAGGAAAATCTTCAACATCCTTTTCACCATATTCCTCCCCTTCATCATTGGTGCCTTCAAAGTCTTTATAATTTGGAATTTCCTGATCAATATGCTAAATATCATTTATTTCACTATGATAAAACTTCTCACTAGGTGAAACATATGAATCCTCATTTACATTAGAAGGATTCCCAACACATTTATCAATCTTGGAAAAGGAGGCATGTGAACAGATGTTGATGCTCCAGAAATAAAATCCACTCTATCTGATGAAGCCATCATTGCTCACTACAAACATAGAATGGTGCAAATTCCCACCCTCCCTATGACATTCTTATATCTTGTGGAATGAACATTTCCCTCCAAAATATTCCCTCCAAATTTTGCCCAAAAATATTCCCCCAAATTTTTCCTCTCAAAATTTCCCTCCAAATTTTTTCCAAAATTTTTTCCCCCAAATTCTCCCTCCAAATATTCCCCAAGCCTTTTTCCCTCCAAATTTTTCCAAAAATTTCCCCCCTCCCCCAATTTTCCTACACAAGAAAAACAAGAATAATAATAATCAAGGGTGTAGAAACTATAAATCATTCTCTCCATTACAAGATTACAATGTTGAATGTTAAAAATGCAATAATTATGGTCACAAATCTAGTGATTGTAGACTACCAAAGCATCCCATGAAGACTTCCAACATTTAGGAAGAAAATCATAACAAGACATGGAAAGACAAAAAAAATAGACAAAAATAAAACAGAATGTAAGGTAGACTCATATGCTAAAAATAAAATAATCCAATGGTATGTTGACAGTGGATGTTCAAAGCATATGATAGAAGATCAAAACAAATTCCTCAGTTTGAAAAGGAAAGAAAAGGAAGGGTCACATTTGGAGATGATGTCTCTGCCAAGATACTTGGGAAGGGAATAGTCGGTCTGGGAAATAACAAAGCTAAAGAAGAAAATGTGCTACTAGTTGAAAATTTGAATCCTAATATCCTCATGTGAGACAAACATGTGATCAAGGACACATACTCATATTTGACTCTTAAAAATGTGAAAATAGAAAATATGGCTTAGGAAAATTAGTGGTAATTGCACCAAGGACACCAAGTGATGTATATATATTAAAAATAGAAGAAGAAGAAAAATGTTGCATGGGTCAAGTATATGAAAGTTGGCTATGAAACAGAAGAATTAGGCACATACGCTTTCATAATTTGATAAAAAATAGTAAAAAGGAAGTTGTGAGAGATATGCCAAAGATTATAAAACTATCAAACTCTGTTTGCAAGCATTGCCAACAAGTAAAGAAGAAAAAAGTAAGATTCAAGAAAAAAGAATACTCTACATCAAAATCATAAGAACTTGTGTTGCAATACTGAGAGGGGGGGTGAATCAATATTACCCTTTTTCAACAATTAGAAGTTACATTTTATATTTTATTGATTGCCACAATGAATCAACAATTAATTGTATGAAAAATCAATTATATAAATATGTTTAACATCAATTACAAGGTTTATAATTATTAGTGAAGGATATGAATCCTCTTTAGAGAACCAACTCTAGAAGACACAAATCCCCTTCTTCAGGGAACCAAACCTAGGAAGCACCAATTGCCTCGTCTTTAGGGCACCAACCCTAGGAAGAACCAACTCTATTTCATTTAGGGAACCAACCCTAGGAAGCACCAACTCCCTTGTATTTAGGGAACCAACCCAGGGAAGCACCAACTCCCTTGTATTTAGGGCACCAACTCTAGGAAGCACCAACTTCCTTATCATTTAAAATTTGCTTAGTAAGGATATGAATCCTTCCATGCTCCTCCCCTCCACCCTCACTGCATAAGTATCTTCATCTTTCCTTCCTGGAATCTGCTTCTGCTTTTAATATTTTGATCCAGACTGCAAAGATACTTTCTTCTCACCACTCTTTCACGTTTATATACTCTTCCAACTGGTGTAAGCTATGAAACATTGTGTCCCTTTGTTTGGACAATCACGCCTCTTCATTTTAACATTAACAATAATCACTATTATTATTCAAACATTAATTTTAATTCTTTTAACTTAGTGAAATTTCTCTTCATAAATCGATCATAAGTATGGATCAATTTCTTTTTTTTTAACTCGATTCCATATATCTGCAAATATTGTAGAAACCGAGTTCTGCAGAGGCGCTTCCTTCAACCCATTTATATGTGACCATAGGCGCAAAACCATGGGATTATTAATTTAAGCATTGTCTTCCTCTTTCGCCATTTTCCTTTTATCCCCCATATGTCCAGTGTTGGGACCGTGTTTCTTCGGTACTTCTTCCTTCGAGACTTTAGGCCTTTGCAACCTTTCAAATCTCTCGAATCAAATTTTGCTGAAACAGATCGGATGGTCAATATTCAGTTCTTCATTTAGATGTATGATCCATGCTTATCAGAGATATTTCAAGTAAATCGTCGGTCAGGACTTGATCAACAATTGAATGGATGGTTCTTGTTCATTTCGGAAGTTCGGGGCTTCAGGGCTTCGGATAATTGATGCTCCAATTTCCTCTGGAGTGATCACTTGCCGAATATGTCATACAATAGTGGTGACCTCTTGTTGTTGGTTAACACTTCCACTTATTCCATCCTTCCATTATACTTGATCAACAGTCGAGTACGCTCCTGAAGTAGATCAACGGTTAGCGTTGATTTTGTCTTTCGGCGCTTTGGGTGATTTCTCCTTCATAGTCCTTCAATATTCCGGAGTTCATTTTGCCAAAGTAGATTGGACGGTTGGATGATATTTTGACGATGAACGATTCTTGTTCATTTCGGAACTTTGGGACTCTAGGATTTTTCTAGTAGCGAAACTCGCGAAGTACATACTCTTAGAGTAGTTGCGTGTTAGGATATTTAGACACTTAGGAGTTAGTTAAGATCTACTTGGTCTATTGTGTCGTTAGGTAAAAGTGTGTTTTCTAGTGTGTTTCTTTAGTATGCATTAGTATGCATTTGTAGTTAGGAAATCTGACGGTCATGATATGATCCCGACATAGAGTGATCTGACGGTTCATACTCTCCTCGATATTAACGGCCATTGATCCATGGCTTAACACCCGATTGGTCCATGATATATATTTAAAGAGCATGGAGGGTAATTTTCTGATGATTGATTGTGAGAAACTCTCTTGTAAAATCTCTCTGTAATCTTTTTCTTTACATTAATAAACTGCTCCAAGTGGCCGCGTTGGCTGGGGCCATGGATGTTTCCCCGTAGTGGTTTACCACGTGAAAACATCGGTGTGTTGATCTTTGATATGGTTATGTGAGTGGTTACTGAAGGTGTTCATCCTCTGTTAAAATACCTGTGTTGTCAAGCATGGTATCAGAGCCTATTTGAATACCTGCTCTTGTTGTAGATTGAGATCGTGAAGCCGAGTTGCCTATTTTTTGTCATTTCCATACATTTTTGGGCTAAGAGGACTGTTCAATTACATATGGAGCACTTGTTGCATTCATGAAAATTTTTCGTTTCACTCGAAAAGGTTTCTGTTTTCCCAAGATACGACCATTACAGTCAGATCCAGAGGTATAAAGTTTGAATACGCATTTTAAATTTTTTTTGCAGAGAAGTATTTTGATTTTATTTCGGTTTTGTATTTTTTATTTTCGGGTTGCTACTCTTTTAGATATGCACATGCTCTTTGCCCCGTGCCCTATGAGATCTCAGAAAATCAGAAATAGATAGAAAAAGGTGCATTTTCTGGGTAAGCTAACTAAGATCTAACCCTTGTTGTCATCAAGAAACAAAAAAAAAATTCTTCTATGAAAAGAGTGTTTTTTTAGCATGCTCTCCAAGGCCGTCTTCAACAACAAAAACAACAACAACAACCCCAATCCTCCTTATGAACATTACAATATGTTTTGCTAGACCATTTGGTTAAAATTTGCCTTATTAAGTAAGAGGTCTTGAGTTCAAGTCTCTCCTTTGTTACTTTTTTTGAAAACGTTTATGCTAAAATTGTAAAGTGTATTTCACTTCAAGTATAAAAGTGAATCACTATAAGTAGCTTTAATATTTTATTTTAGAGTTATTTATTTTCCATGTAGATTTTCTTTGTAAAATTGAGCCCCACTTCTCTTTATAAAAGTGGGTCACTTCATAAAGCAACTTACACTACCACGTGGTCCTTTGGTTACCGTTTATGTCTTTTTTTAAAAGGGCATAACTCTCACATCTGAAGTTCATTTTCAGTGCCGTTTTTTTTTAAAACCGTATAACTTTTCGAGATCTTTCCATTCAGATCATCAATTTCAGTTTTTAAATCAGTATTATCTACATATTTAATATGGATTCTACAAGTAATCTCTTACTTACCAACACCAACTACTTCCAATGGAAATCCCATATGGAGGATTTATTAAGAAGTAAAGGCTTGTACCGGATTACCTTGGAAAGGAAACATCACCCATTGATGATAATCAGAAAGGCAAATGGGATAATAGGAATGAAGAAGCACGTGGATTAACCAGAATGTCCATCTCTCCTGATTTAAGGTTCCACCTTCAATCAATTGATAAACCCAAAGAAGCTTGGGAAAAGATTGAATCTGTGTTTGGAAAACACAATGTTATTCGAGCACAATAGTTAGAAAATAAAGTACTAACTTTGAGTCCAAGTGATTTTTCTTGCATTGAAGACTATCTATCTAAGTTTAAAACACTCAGAACTTTATGTGAAGAATGTAAGATAGAGATAGATGAAGATCATTGCATCTATCTTATTCTTTCTAAGCCAGGTAGTGCATATTCTGTGTTTGTATCTACCTTTTATGCCATACAAGAGGCTGTAGGGGAAGCTTATCAAAAACCCTGTCTTGAGAACTTTTGTGATTCTTTGATTAGAAAGCAAGATAAGCTAGTACAACTTGGAGTGATCAGCACTGCAGGTATCTCCAAGAAAGCCTTAGTTGTCCATCAAAAAGATAAACCCAAGAATCCCAAGAAACAACATCCTCGCCACAACAACAAGCAATATAAGGGTCCCAAACCCACTCAGACAACTTTTGCTCCTAATGGAGACAAAGGAGCAAAATATAAAAATAAGAATACTAACATACATTGCAAATTTTGTGATAAAGATGGTCATGATGAGTCCAAATGTTTCAAGAAGATGGCATCTTTAGAAGCAACGATGAAGAAGAACAACATCAGTATTGATTTTACTTCTTCTCATGGACATGCACTTTATGCTTCTAGTTTCTCCTTCAATACACCTTCTACTTCTAATTCTGATAAGTGGCTTATTGATTCTGGAGCATCTTATCATATGGATAAGGATAGAGACATATTTTCTATTCTAAATGAATGTAATGCCAAGAAAATATTTGTTGGTGATGACAGATCTCTTAGTGTTGAAGGATCTTGAACAGTACAAGTAGAAAATGGCTATTTCAATGATGTATTATGTGTTCCAAGTCTTTCTTGTAACCTTCTATCAGTATATCAAATCACTCATTCAAGTGAAGGTAAAACCGCAGAGTTTTTACCTCACAAAGTTGTAATCAAGGATCTAAAAGATCCTAATCATGTTCTTGCAACTGGAATTGCTGATAATATTACCAGGTTGTACAAGTTTGAAAACTTTGGGTCATCATCCTTTTCATTAGTTTTTATTGCTCATAGCGATGACTTGAGCAAACTTTTGGCATGAGTGGTTTGGTCATCTAAACTATCGCTCATTGCAGCAACTATGTAATCCATAGATGGTGATTGGTCTTCCTATTGTTTCATGCAGAGATGGTGTTTGTGACGATTTTGTTCTCGGCAAACATCATCGGGATAGTTTTGAAAAACGTGCCTCTTGGCATGCCTCGGGTCCTTTGCAGCTTGTTCACGGTGATTTGTGTGGTCCACTTTCTTCTCCTTATTTTTCTGGGTGCAAGTATTTCTTAACTTTCATTGATGACTTTTCCAGACGTACTTGGGTTTACTTCTTAAAACTTAAGAGAGAAGTTTTTGACAAGTTTTTGGCCTACAAGGC